>JABSTQ010004111.1:0-57915 GCA_013358835.2 Ixodes persulcatus
TCTGACTCAACCCCACCTCGGTTTATTGGCATCCTCGAGCGCCTGTACAACCAGCCACAATCAAGTGCTCCTTCAAACGGCCAGGATGCGAGCAAGGGGTCAGACCGAGACTTCCCTGCGAGCACTAATTGATGGAGGCAGTCAGCGAACCTTCATCCGTCGAGACACCTCCGAAAAACTTCGATGTAGACCAGTTGGAGAGGAGGAGTTAACGATATTCGCTTTCGGTGAGTCGGCGCGTGGTACGAAAAGAAGATGTCGCCGGGTGGAGCTTATACTTCGAAGCCACCACGGAGACGCCGAGATCGTCATCGAGGCCTTGGAGGTTCCGGAGATCTGCGGAGAGATTTTGTGCATCACTGATGGTGACCTGATCAACAACCTACAAGGGCAAGGGATCACACTCGCTGATCTACCTGTGGGGGACTGTCAAGGGGAGCGTGGAGTGAGCATTCTAATAGGAGCAGATTACTATTGGAGGGTCACCACCGGAAACGTGCACCGCGTCAGCCCTTCACTGACCGCAGTGGAGACCATCTTCGGGTGGTCTCTGCAGGGCCCCCTGAGGGTGAACAACGCTGCCAACGTATGCGCAACGACCGCCGTCTTCAGAGTCAACGTTGACGAGACCCCAGGGTGCATCGCCACTGAACTGCGTGCATTCTGGGATCTTGAAAGCCTTGGCATTAGGGACACCTCCCAGAGTAGCGAAGGTAATGTGCCATCGAAGGAACTGGTGACTTCTTTCAACTCGTCCCTGATAATGACTGACGGCAGATACGAGACCCGCCTCCCTTGGAAGACCTCAGAGCGCCAATTGACGAACAACAAGGAGGTAGCTTCTATGCGCTTGACAGCCTTGCTGAAGAAACTTCGCCGAGACAACTGCCTGCTAACGCAGTATGACAAGTCGATAAGGGAATATATGAGCAAACGGCTTTGCTGAAAGAGTTCCCCCTGAGGATGAAGACGGGCCCAGTGGCATGACGTATTATATGCCTCACCGGGCCGTGATCAAGGAGGACCGCGAAACCACAAAAATTCGCATCGTGTTTGACGCCTCGTCACATGCTCCAAACTCTGCCTCGCTTAATGATCATCTTCATGCTGGGCCCAACTTGAACCCAGAGCTGCTACAAGTGCTCTTGAATTTCCGCGAGCACCCCGTCGCTCTTAGCGCCGACATGGAAAAGGCGTTTTTGCAGGTCTCCCTCGCCCCGGAGGACAGAGACGCTCTTCGCTTTTTTTGGTTCAGGGATATGCCCAGGGGTGACGAATTGGAAAACCCGCCTGAGACATGGAGAATGACGCGAGTGCCTTTTGGGGCGTCATGCAGTCCCTTCCTGCTTTCAGCCACGATTCGACATCATTTGGACACTGTAAAGGGAAAGTATCCCGAGACTGCGGGGATCATCGACACGTGTCTGTATGTCGACGATTTGCTTACGGGCGCGGAGACAAATGTTCAAGCCCGTGTAATATACGAAGAAGCCAGCGTCATCATGAAAGGAGCGGGCAGGAAACTATGCAAGTGGAACACAAACGACAACGACCTGCAGTGTGTCTTCAACTCAAACGAAGCGAACGAGAGGTCAGAAACCACAGGCCAAAACGCAGAAGTCGTAAAGATCCTTGGTCTGCTCTGGAACAGAGTGGATGATCGGCTAACTGTTAACCTGGAAAATGTACTCGGGTTCGTGGACAACACCAAGCTCACCAAGCGCGGTCTTCTCCAGACATCTGCCCGAATATATGATCCGCTCGGGGTGATCGCCCCCGTCGTCGTCACAGTGAAGCTATTGTTTCAGACACTTTGGGAGCTGGCACTGGGCTGGGACGAACATCTTCCTGACAACATCGCTGTGGAATGGTCGGACTGGTGTTCCCAACTTTCTGCGCTTCGGGAGATATCGATTCCACGAAGATACACCAGCCTGAAGGGGGACAGAGACGTCACGACTGTCCAACTTCACCTGTTTTCCGACGCTAGTCCCAGGGCCTACGGGGCAGTGGCCTATCTCAGGACAGAGAGTGAAACCGACGTAACCATTACGCTTCTCATGTCCAAATCAAGAGTCGCTCCACTTAAAAAGCTGACTCTACCAAGGCTTGAACTCATGGGAGCCTTATTGGCGGCAAGGTTGCATCGCTATCTCATCGGCACGCTGAGGATACCGCTGCAGGCTGTCTACCTTTGGACTGATTCGACCATCGCCATGCACTGGATCAAGGGGTATGCTTTGAGGTGGAAGCCCTTTGTCGCGAACCGCGTAACGGAAATTCAGCAACTGACGAATCCTGTGCAATGGGGGCATTGTCCAGGCAACGAGAATCCTGCAGATCTGTTGACCAGGGGACTGACAGCTCCTACGTTGGTTACTAGCGGACTCTGGTGGAGAGGACCGGACTGGCTGCAGGGTTCTCAGACGGAATGGCCCCAACGGACTCCGAGAGAACGACTGGACGACACCGACATTCATCGGCAGGAGCAACGGGAATCGAGGCCATGTGTCACTCTTGTTGTTATGGAGCCTCTCATTCCATTGCAGCGCTACAGCAGCCTGAATCGCCTCCTGCGGGTCACGGCGTGGATCCTGCGTTTTGTACAGAATTGCCGGCGAGTTCAGAGAAAGCAGGGATCATTGACAGCACAGGAAATGAGCGACGCGGAGGAATTCCTGGTGCGACAAACGCAACGTGAAGAGTTCGGGGAGGAACTTGCCGCAATACAAGACAAGGGAGTGTGCAGCAAGGGGTCTCCGTTGAGTTCATTGGGGGCCTATCTTGACTCTAATGGCATCCTACGCGTCGGAGGAAGGTTGCAGAAGACGCAACGTCAGCTGGAGGAAAAGCACCCAATCATCCTGGCTACCAAGCACATCTTCACTGAGCTGCTTATTCGCGCGACCCACGAACGTCTACTTCATGCGGGTCTTCGTGACACCGTAACGGAGATCAGGGAGAGGTATTGGGTTATAAGGGCTCGACAAGTGACGAAGCGAATGCTGAAACGGTGTGTGACTTGCAATCGGCTTCACTTCAAGCCGGCCTGTGAACCTACAGCACCCCTGCCGGGCCTGCGAGTGAACCCAGCCGATCCCTTCGAGGTCGTTGGCATGGACTTTGCAGGTCCTCTCTTCGCCAAGGAGTGTGGTGTTGTGAAAAAGTGCTACATCCTCGTGATAACATGTGCCGTCACGAGAGCTGTGCACCTGGAACTTGTCAGTGACCTGACAGCGGAAAGGTTCATCCTGGCCTTCAGACGCTTCATCTCTCGAAGAGGAGTGTGTCGTGTTGTGCTGACTGACAATGCTCAGACATTTCGCAGGGCCGACAGGGAACTCGGAGAACTTTGGAACTGCATACGGAGAGAGGAGGTTTCTGCTGTGTTCGCGTCCCTCCGTGTGCAGTGGAAATTTATTGTTGAGAGAGCTGCCTGGTGGGGCGGGTTTCGGGAACGGATGGTGCGATGCGTCAAGACTGTTCTAAAAAAGATCTTGGGTCATGCGTTTCTGAAATTCGAAGAACTGAGCACAGTGTTGACGGAAGTCGAGGCTGTGCTAAATTCCAGGCCTCTAACGTTCGTCTACGCTGAGACATCCGAACCAGACCCGCTCACACCAGCGCATTTTCTTGTAGGGAGACGACTTACGTCGCTCCCTCCATGCGAACGTCGCCTCGTCTCTGAGCCCAACGCTGCCGACATTCAGAGGCGCTGGAAACACCGGCAGGTGCTTGCTGACCAGTTCTGGAGAAGGTGGCGTCGGGAGTATTTAAACGAATTACGTTCTGCGCACCACTCCCGACCCACCAAGTCCACTGGACTTAGGGAGGGAGACTTCGTAATTGTATATGAACATTTACAGCCACGGCAGAATTGGTGCACGGGCCGTGTTGTCAAAACTTTCCCTGGGCGCGATGGACGCGTGCGTTCATGTACAATAAGGATCCCCCACGGAAAGGTCATTAAACGACCGGTCCAACTTCTGTATCCATTAGAGTCTTTGAACTAATGAGCAATGGTATGCTCATTGCGGGGGGAGATGTTTGTAGAATATATTTTTACGTTGTTGCTTATTCGGCCAAACTCGGTGGCCCCGCGTTCCGCGAAACGAAAACGGGCCCTCGTTCGGGCATCTGCGGTTACCGGGTCCCGGAATGTGAGGGGGGCCATAAAACGGAGGGTCGCTCCCCGCGCCTTCGGCTCGGACACATCTGGAGCGCTTCGTCTGACACCCCGCCACTCTTCCCCCCTTTGCTGTTTTCTCTCTTTCCCTTGACAGTGTCGGTGACTTCGCCCTTTGTACTTGTACAGAAATAAACCAGTGTTCTTTTCTCAACGAAACGTATCGGACGCTTCCTGACGTTCTCCTACGAACGCAACGAGTTTCAACTTAACGTAAATTCAGTCTATTATATATAAGTTCCCACAGTATGAGTCCTGCTTTATTCCCTCTTCTTGTGAATGTGTGCGAAGATGCTTCTTCTGCGTTCAAAACATCACCCGCACGCTTGAAATCATTGAAAATAGGGAGAAGCCAGAGAACAGGTGCCCGATAAAAGCTGACCGGCATAGGAAATAATACAAATACACACCTTTCGTAGCCCACATACTTTATTCCTTACGCTTTGAATGTGTTAAGCGCTCGTAAAGATGCACGACGGGGCCATTTCCATATACGTGACGACAGTACTCGCATATTAGCAATATATAAGCGGCACCTGAATGCTGGCGAACCTTGAAAACACTCTACATGCCTTTCGATTGTTATTTTGTTGAGAATCGTCGCTAGTTTTCACGTACCTGCTATGGGACAGAGGTTTGGGCCTGAAAGATAGCGAAATTTAACACCGTCATTGATAAAAAATGCTGTAAATAAAGCAATTCCACCTTTACAATGTTAATAAAGGTACATACTATTCGGTACGACCTAAATAACAAGTTATCCATGTTATTTTCAGTCGAAGAGACAAAATGCACGCTCGTTTTCACACAAAAATGCACAGGAGCACCGCAAAAGTAGACTGTTTCTGTGTGCTTCAATTTGCCTCCCGGAAGTCGCATAGACACTAGCGCCAGTTGAATCTCTAGCATACATTATAATAACTCTATGGTCGTCCGAACAGACGCCCGGCAGCCTCCGGCATCGTCTGCTATTTCACACCGCCGTCTGTCGTCGTCTGCAATGGGACACGACAGCTAGGCGTTGGCTTCCGTTTTCGCTTTCGTCCGTCTGCTATTCCTCCCCCGTCTAAAATTTCCGCAACGCTCAGAATACGCGACCATGAGAGCGGCGTTCTAGCTTTCCGTCATGCACAAGCCGCTGTCCAATACAAGCGTCTGCCAGCGTTTATCAATGTGCCGTAATAAGCGACCGAAAGAACTAACAAAAAAAATCAACAAAATAAATATGCAGTCCTTCTAGCTTTACTGTTCTTATTTAATTTTTTCACATGGCATCCGCAAGCATGCTGAACCGGCGTCATAACGCAGAATTAAAAAGGCGACGTAAAGATATTCGCATTGTTAGGCCAGGCATGGTTTCAATCATGGTTTCAACCATGATTGAAATCATGGTTTCAACCATGATTGAAACCATGGTTTCAATCATGACGGTTGTACAATTACAATTCACAGAGCAAGCACTGTGAATAAAGATGTTTGTTTCCGTAAAAGCGATCCCACTGCAGCGGGATCGCTTTTACGGAAACAAACATCTTTATTCGGAATCAACACGTGCAAACGAACAAATCAAGCGAAATCGAGCAGCACAATCGACATGGGACGCTAGGCTTACTCCAATCCTGCTACGAAAGCAAGCACCCGCACAGGGCTTCCGAAGGCGCATACTTGCGACATTTGTTTGCTGCCAACAATAGGTCGGTTTAGAATTTTCTCTAAACACCTCGGGTCCCAAGCGCTCGCGCGCCCGAGGCTTGGAAGGTAACCGCCTAAGCTAAGACGCTGATTCTGGCAAGCAGGCCCAGCTTGCTAGAAATGGCGTCTCAGTTGAGACCGGGTAAAAGAAAGCACTGCCAAAGCTAGCGGACGAGCTGAGCGGGACTCGAACTGTGTCTCAAGACGCTCGCGCGTCCCAGCCTTTGCAGTGTGCTTTCCTTTCACCCAGTCTCGACTGAGAAGCTTTTCTAGCAAGCCGACCCTGAAGCACCTTAGATCATCCGAATGGAAGCACACATTGTTTCGACTTCATCGAACTACGGTTTTTTGTTGCCGCGGGAGTTGAGCGCCTGATTAAGCTGTCCGTAGCCGGAGCTCACAGAGGACGAGTCCAGGACGGCCTGGACTCGAGACGCGCTGGCTGCAGACGCGATGTACTTGACGGGCGGAAACCCGGAGCCGTTGAAGCCACAGGTGAGGACGAGGGAGTAGGACCCCATGTTGTCCATCAGAAGCCACTCGTCCACGGCCACGTCGAAGAGGAGGACCTTCTCTCGAACGCGGTCCAGGGGGCTGCTCGACGTCGACCATACGGTCGTGAGGACGTTGCGAGGCCGATCGTAGGGCGGCTGTCGGAGTGAAGTGTTTCGGTATTAAAACGCGCCAGAAGAGTACGCGTACTCGAACATTTACTCCCTAAAGTATCCCTGCGCGTTTTCATCCCCCTTCTTCAAATGGACGTTGTGTGAGTCGGTGCAGTATGGATAGAGCGTAGAGGGGATAACGAGGCCCACAATGGATATTCGAATGAAGCTTGATAACTGCATTCCGCGTCATGGCTTACAAGCGACTCCCAGGGCGGTGTTTGTTTTTAAAGACAACAACTACGGCTCATAGTTTGCTTCTATAGCACGCGGAATAATAGTGCAAAACTCACGTTCAACGGACGGAAAGTGACGTCTAGGTACTGGAACATTCCACGAGGAATGGAGTTGAATTTGCTTTCGTTGATAAAGATATCTTCGTGTCCGTAGGAGAAACCTGAAGATCATATTGCACAAATTAAAATCATGGCATCTATAAGTTTGAAGTCAACATCATCTTAAACCGAACGATGTGCCGAACGGATTAACCCCCATCTGTAACATGACAGGCTTTATGCACTTTAAATGGAATTGTCCACGTTTTGTAATGTCCACCACAAACAGGGTAACATGTCTGGTACATAACTCTATTGACGTCGTGAGCGTCCCGACTAGCTCACCGGAATTTAGTGAAAGAAACACAATTTTTAGTAAATACCAGAAATGAGCGGGGGTTCTTTCACGTGATAGCTATTCATTCCTCACAAAATAATCGAGTAAACCCTAATTACAAAGCAGACCAAGATTCATTACAGTAACAGTAAGAACCGGCTTGAGGGCAACTCTGTTAGTTCCAAACAAAGCAAAAATATTTTCTCTTTTCACGATTATTTATTTTATTTATGCCATTATCTTTCCCGCTCGCGATTATTACAGGGGTTGTTGATTATCAACAAACTGATAAAATTTTCTTCCAGCTAGCAGTGTACAGAGCGCGACACTGTTAGTGCGAACAAGCGATCGCCGGTTTTTCCAGTTTTTCTCTTTGAAACCAAGGGATATCATCAAAGTTATTATTGCTTCGGAAAGAGCTTATTTAGTTCTATAGTGTAAGAGATACAATTTCGTGCTCGCTAATACCATTTAGAAGTAAAATGCAAAAATGCACCGATGTCGTGTTCGCGCTAACAGTGTCGCGATGTGTACCTTTTAAAATCAGCTACGTCTCTCTGTTCTAATTTCGACCCTCTTTCTTTAGAAACGCGTAATATTGACAGAGGAGGCAACACACGAGACACGCACTGCAAACACCAAATTGTCACTCAAGATGCCTTGGGTCAACTACCACGTCTACCTCAATGAAACGAAACCAAAAGTTAAACCAACAGGCCAACCGCAAGACTTACTGACCATCATTCCAACAATTGTGGCCATTACAGTAACAGATATAACGGAGGAACCCTCACCATCAAAGACGATGTCCCGTTTTCTTTTCCCGACGACCTTGGTGACCAAAGTGAAAGCCGAAGTAACGAAAAACTGACCAGGTTCGGCGATCACCCGCACTCCACTCGACTCGGGGAAGTGCCGATTGATTGACAACCGGACAGCCTCACATACCTTAGATCAAACAAAACAAAACCGTTGGAACTCAAGTTTGCATATTAAAAAAAAGGAAACGCTCCTGGATATAGATTTTGGTGCCTGCATGATCTCACATAATTAACCGCCTAAAGTTCTTTCTCGTGAGCGTGCAACTACGTAAACAGACGCAAGCGAAACCAGGGAACTTGGAAGGAGAAACTCGTTTGCAACTTTATATTTACTGACCACTTAAGAAACGGAGGGCGTGGTGGATCCCTAGCAAATTAGTACTTCTATCGTCGCTTGCCTTTTGCCGTGTCCGGCAGAAGGCAAGAAGCTGGCGCTGGATGCGGGACACGTACACCCGCCGGCGATATGAAGGTGAACGCCGGACCGTCGACCGGTCCGTGCTATCAGCGCCATGACGTGGCTGCCGTGGAAGCTCGCTTTCTTATCGCTCGCTTTGCCGAGACTATAAAAAAAAAATAAGCGCTTGGATCGAGTGCTGTTCTCAGCTCTGCTGCTACTCCCCGCAAAAAGCGCGAGGATTGCGGAAGGTGCCTTCCAGACGCTATCGGTACACAATGGGATTTAGTAGTTTTTTTTTGTTGTTTTGATATGTGCTAAACTGGAAGGCTGCGGAACAAATCAAAAAGTAACTTATACTTTCCGTTTCTTAAAAAGAACAGTTATTAGCGTTCGCTCATGAATGAAAAAAGCGGTTGAGTCACTGATAAACTGTGCCGAACAACGTCCGCTCTAGTTCACGTGCAATGTGCAAATCAGTTGCCGGCAATGGCGTTGGCACGGCGCCCACAAAAAGCGATGCCGAAATCGAAACCCACTTCCACGCTTTCTGCAGGGAGTAGCAGCAGAGCTGAGAACAGCGCCCGGAAACTCACCGTTGAAACTTAGGCCGCTGGCGTCCATCGAGACCGAGCTAAATACGACAACAGCGCCACTCTTTATCATTCGTCTTTACTGTGGTGACCTTGAGCTTTTAGAAAGCATGTTTTTACGAAAAACCAACGGAAGAATCTCTTTTTGTAGCAACTTTTATTGGAATTTAGTACAAAACAAAGGGCGCGTCATGTTTTTTAAAGTTTTTAGTTTGCAAGGTTTTGCGGCACAATGAATATTGTTTTTTTATAGAACCATGCCTCAGCGGTGATTTCAGGTAGCGCGTCCTGACCTAGGCGCATCCTAACTTCGGTAGTAATTCGCGGAGCGTCCGCTTGAGAGACGGGGGTGGCACCCCCGAAACCCTTTCCGCCGTATCTGCTTCGGCGCCAAAATGGCCGATTAAAGCCAAAATAGAAGTCACGTGCACTTCCTCGAGTGGCCGCTGCGGGAGAAACGGCGGCGTTACAATCGCCATTAGTTCGGGTCACGAGTACGGATTGGTGCCACTTTTTCAGAGGAGGCTCTATGGTAGTTTCCCAACTGAGTGTTTTTAGTAACGTTGCTTGAACCCGAAGCGCGTGATCCGATCCGATTCCTCGCAGGCATCGTATCCAATCCATGCTCAGAGTATGTGAGCAAGCAATGACGGACAGGCGTTAGCGCGGACTGTCTATGGCGGGCGTTCGCTGCAGTATACCAAAATTTGAAAGTTCTAGATATATAACTGCCTCACGCAAAACGCACCTTTAAGAATGTGTCGTGTTTCCGAAGACCCCCAGGAAATCCACCACCAATGTCGAGCAGTGACATCTTGAATCCAAATCTACTGGCGACGTCGAATACGGCTTTAGCGGTCTTGATGGTGAACGCAAAGATTTCGGGGTGCTTGAAGGCGCAGCCGACATGAAACCTGGGGAAAGTCTGACATGAGAAGGCTAGTTCTAATCTTAATCTTTCTAGATCTTACATTAATCTTTGAAACACTATTTCAGTGTCTCGTAAAAAAAGAAGGCCCTAGCGAAAACATGGCGCAGTCGGGCCATTCATGTCCATATGTACACCGAATCGCTGCGTTCTTCAAACAACACGAACCAATTAACATTCCACAATTTGTCACATCATTGCTCTCATTACCAAAGTCGGTAATGAGCCGATCGCCCAGACTTTTATACATGTGACCTTCCCGTTCCTTCCTCTGAATTTTGATTTTTGTTTAAGCTACCTTTGTTGACGCATTTTAGCAATTCGACACAGTTCACCCGAACACGACGTTAGTTGCTGTTGTATACGTACATACAAAAGTGTTTAACACAAAGTTTTACCAACTATGAAGTCGGTGTCGCTAACTCGGCTACATGCGGAAATAGCGATAGGTGGTCCAAACCTCCCCTTTGGTCCTCCAATGCAAGATCAATGTTATGAAAAAAGGCCTTTTCTGCGAGAGGGACTGTCAAAATAATCAGGCAAGTTTTCGCTGAGAGCACCAATGCTGCTTCTTAAGTTTGTTCCCTGATCGTGCACTTGATGATGGTTGTTTTGATTACAGTAATTCAATTTTAGGCGAAATAAAAAGAAAAAAGAAAATGAAGGATCGTTTGTTTGCACTAAGAATGTCGCGCCTTATGCAAATGCGGAAGGTGCAACGTTGCTATGCACTTACGAAACACCGACGACATTCGAGCCTAGGCGCTGCGCAGTTCGTAGCACTGTCTTTGCCTCCTCCACAGTGCATCCGTACTTCGTGTTCATCGTGATTTGACTACCAGCCTCGTTCGTTGTGATGCGCAGCAGTAACCTGCGTGAGAAGCGGGAGGGTGCAGTAGTCGGAAAAAAATATAAATGGAATGACCAGCAACCATTATATTCAAAGTCCTCATTAACTGTCGTTTCGGGGGAGAAGAAGAACGTATTGTTCCTTAATGTTTGGGGCTAAATTCAGCGGGTGAATCAACGTCAGGTGACCTGACGTCACATCACACTAAATTTAGCGGAAATAATGATGTTACTTGATCCGACCTCACGCGACGAGGTCAGGTGACGTGACATTACGGTGCTAAATCGTGCAGTAATAATACCCTGGTGTCATGTGACGTCAATTTCCTCGCTGGATCTAGCAGGGATATGCATGGACGAACGGACGGACGGACAGACAAACATATTTCCGGGATTATTGGTTGCCATTAAAGAAAAAGGCAAACAACATTCCATGCTCTATTATTGAACAATGACCATTGTACTTGTTTGCGACTCGTGAAACCTGTGTGCGTGAATTTGAGGCCCGTTTGTTGCGGAAACGGGAAGTTTAAACACGTGATAGCGAAAGGATGGTACCTAGCTTCTGGGTCTTTTATCTTGTACAATTCTTCCTCCGAGTCGACGGTCATGAGGGCGACGCCGTGTTGCTCGGCGAATCTCAGATCTGAAGTGCACTTGGCAGTGTTGGCGAGCACGATGCGATTTGGATCGACTCCCATGTCGAAGGCCGTCTGCAGCTCTTCCTGAAATTGGGGGCGCCGGTTATACATTTCTTGTCGGACATCATTATATACGACAGAAAGGTGGAAGAATCTCCTGGAAGCCTCGGTCTGACCGCAGGCATTACGCTAACGAGCTTAACAAGTCTCTCACTCTGAAATTTTTTCTGTACTCTTATTGCTCACTTTGATTATATTCGTTTATACACACATGAACGCACTTCCACTTTATGGACGACATAGGGCAGCTTACTTGGTAACAGAAATATAAGCAGAGAATATGCGTTAAGCTACCGCAAGTGCGGGGAATGTGTGTGTATGGTGTGTGTGTGTTTATCAATATAAGTACTATTTAGCACTTTTAACATTCTTCAAACAATACTGGGGAAGCACAAGAACGCATTTGCAACGTGGGCTAGCTCTGCTGACGAGCAAACCGAACGCTAGTAGAAAATGCTGAAGCGTTTTGCTCACCCTGTTTGAACAGTCGAAGTTCACTCCGAGAATATTCAGGGTCTCCAGGACGACGACGTCTCTGCAAGACTTCACAGCTGTGTTTAAACAACATGATTTTAATTTTAATCGCGTCAAATGTGAGAGTGGGTAAGAATTAAAATAGAAAATACAGGAGTCGTTTAGTACTCTACGAATAAATTATATGAAAAAATCATATAGATGTAAAGAAGCATTAATGTATAGAACACCTCTTGCGTTTAATGAAATGCATAAACCAAAATGTCCTCGTTTACTTTTAATACTAATACCGTAAAGAAGGATTTTACTGCATGGCGAACACTCTCGATACTCTGTGCCGAGCCCTTGGTTACCAGGGCTGTGCTCTGTCCTCTAAATGAACACTCTATATCGGTCAATCAGCCAATAAATCAACAAAGGAATAAAATGAACGATACAAAACGCAGCACTCATGCAGCCAATTTCGTTCAATCGATGAAGTAACTGATTATTACATATCTGAAATGAGCACATCAATGCATAAAAGGGTCGGTTCCAAAATTCCATTTTCTTGAAGGGTACTAACACAATTTAGTGACCGTGTATAGATTCCGACGTATGTACACTTAGGGGGCGTACTTGCCTTACACTTCTATTCTTCTATCGGTTTTTATCTATCCATCTAGAAGTACTGTATTGCTCACCGTAGAAGGGCATCACGCGAGGCAGTTCCTGCTTCCATAGCGTCACCTTCCGCTCCACTTCTCTGACGTCACAGACGAAGAACGCATCGTCCGTTTCCTGCAGGGATGTGTGCAGTGTGGTTTTAATCGAATAGCGCACTATCATCCCCAGTTTCGGCACTGTTAAAAAAAAATCGGTTGTGGCTTTTAGGGGTGAAGCTCCTTAGGGTCTAGCCTTGTCCATTCGTCCGGTTTCCGTGCTCACATCGATTGCCATCCCATCTGTCTTAGTAAAAAAAAAAAAAATGTTTGCGCAGTCGACAGGATTCGAACCTGTGCGGGGAGACCCCAATGGATTTCTAGTCCATCGCTTTAACCACTCGGCCACGACTGCGGGACGAGTAGGGGGGCTCTGAGAAGTGGTAGTAACTCAAGAGCTGGGGTTTCTGTCATGGATGAAACGTTGCATATAGCCGCTCAACGTCTATACAGGAGAGGGCGCTGCGGTCAAATGCGTATATAATTGCGTTAAACTTGGCAAGCATTGGCTCAACGTTTAGAGACGAGAGGGCGCTGCGGTCAAATGCTCAAATGCGTATATAACTACGTTCCATACCACACATTCTCTTTCTGACATGGACCGTTGACTTAAGCGGTGGAGATGCGTTCCCACGGCTTCTAGCGGATTCAAGCTGATCCGCTAGAAGAACCACTGGCTCTGCATTTCACCGACCATAAAGCAGTAATAATGAAGTCGAAACGCAACCCGGAACTCAGCACTACCTATGAGCAATAAAAAAAATCAGCACCATCAGCACTACCTATGAACAATAAAATCAGTATCATCAGCACCACCAGAGCTTCGCTCCAATCAACATCATTTACCATTTGAAGATGTGATTTTTCTTTTTTACCACGTGAAGGGCACGAGTGACGGAGCACTGTGAGAGTCTTATGCACCTTATTTTCTTACTCTCGACTCAGGCCACCTGGCGGACATATCCGGTGCGGGCGACGAAAGAAATAATAACTAATTTCAACCCGCAAATAGTAGAAAATAGACGCGGGGAAGAACGAAAATGGGGGAAGATTAGCTCATATCCTAAATGTCTCCTACAGCCGTGGGGACGGCAAAACAATGTTTTTGCTGATACGGGAAGTGACGACGTTCAAGATGGCGGCGCTTTTGTGGAAAAGGTGTATAGTTATAACTATAGATCCACTAAATGCTTAAAGCATCGGCACTGCATTCCCAGATTTCCTTGTGGGGTCCGCCATTTCGGTGCTTAGCGCGGAGCGGGTGCTATTGGCGATCCCGACTATTTGAAAATGCTACTTTATGGGCCTTAGATACTGCGTCAGGAAATCGAGGCAACATCGCATTGCTCCTTCGCGGACTGCTCTAAGGTTTCTGTAGGATAAAAAGCAGTTTCCTGGAATTGCAGATAAAGCTTCAGATAACTGACAACGATGATTTTGAGCGCCAAGATGACTAAAGTGGCGTTACTCCGAAGACAAACTTCCTTTTTGGCTCTGGTCTATAGACTTTATACCTATACGAGCTGACGGGACCAGTCACCATTCGCAGAAAGCGTATCAGCATGATGTTCGTCATGTGCCTGTGCGTATTCTATCATCGCTGAACCAATCACGTACAAGAGAGTCCCAGTGACTTGCGCTTATATTGCTGCTTGATTGGTCACATTAGCTCGTAGCTAATTTTAAAAAACCCGTGAAAAGAAAAAAAAAAAAAAAACTTTTTTTTAAGCAGTGGTGGGGACACGAAAGTCAAAAAATAAATTTTACTCGATTTTTTTTAGAGCAATATTCACGGCGAGAGGTTTATTTGAAATTTTGCGCGCAAAGTCCATGACGTCACGGAATGGCCATTCGCGCAACGAGATGGTAATTCGCTCTTTCCACCTCAACGTGAAGGCGAAGCCGCCCCACCTCTCCTCCACGCGCTCGAGATGCCGAGAGAGAAAACAAGTGGAAAGGAGGTGACTACCGACTAAATTGCGTCTCGCGCCGTCAATATTGCCCATAATAAATGTTTTTCTCGCGTAAAATTAATTTTTTGACACGCCTGTCTCACCCAGAATGTTAAGAAAACATTTTTCTCAGGGGCTTTTTAAAGGGATACAGCAGCGTTTTCTTCATGGTCTCTGATTTTTCTGAAATTTTTCTAAGCACACCTACACATATGCCGAAAATAGTATCCCAAGTATTAGATGAAAGCGATTTTTCTTTTAGCGAAGTTATCGAATTTACAATTTCGGTCTTCGTCGTGTTTTTTTTTTTTTTTTCAAACTGAAAGCCGCTTCTGGCATCAACAAAAAAAGTGACGCAAGCGGCTGGCACGGGTTCACTCTTCAGAGTGTAGGATTTGTTCCCAACTGATTACAAGCAGTTTCTTGGAGTCAAATGAATGCTTTGGAAGCTCGCTACAGTACCACGGCAGCGGAAGGAATCAAATGCTTGGCATACTACATTTGTTAGACTGCCCTGCTCGGCTGGCGCGCCTTCCTGCCACTGCCGCCACAGCACTGAAAAGCCTTTTGGCATCATTTTCGTTTGCCGATTTCTCAATAAATAGTTTGTATTTCGTGATACTAAATACTACACCGGAAAGGGCAATGGCCGGTGATTCAGTAGATAAAGTTAGTTGGGGTAGCTAAAAAAATCGCCGGAGTACCCCTTTAAGCTGAAACAAAATATAGTTGGAAGCATGGGTGTTTGCACGGGGCTCTAGAAAGTAAACTCCTCGAACTGGCGCTCCCTCAAGAGGAACATTTTCGCGAAGCTAGATTGTCGCGTCCGTGCATTTTGTGTCCACCATGAGATGGAGTAATGACAACGGATCGATTCGCGGAAAGCTCTATCTTTTATTTCCCTCTTGAAAAAATGCTTCAGACTATGTTTTCATGTTTTTCGGACAGTTACATGTTACTTAAAAAAGTAACAAAATACCATCACTCGACACTCGCTCAAAAAGTAACCAAGCACGTTACTCGTTCCTGAGACGAAAAAAGAACGCGTTGCTTGGGCTCCAACGTAACGAGTTCCTTTCTCGGTACTTTGGATGTGTCATTTTTCTGAAGCAGTGGCCACCAATATTTTAGTGAAGGTTATGCAAAGCTGCAGGCTAGCAGGTTAAGAACTGACTTCCTCTTTTAACCCTGGAGAGTGGGGAAACAGAAACACTGATGTGTGTTTTTCTTTCGTTCTGATTCCCAACGCACCAGGGCCCGCTTGATCAAAGCGTTAACCGCGGCTAAAGTTAGCCGCAGTACCTAGGAGATGGTTTTTTTAAATCACGTGACTGGCTCGGTAGGGATGCGGGGAAACATGGCGGTGCCCCGGTGAGTGAGCGCCGCTCGCTTTAAAACTAATATGTCGTTGTAGCTGCACTATCGGGCGCGTTAGTCAGCAACGAATGGTGCAGGAGGCTTTCGCTTTGCCCTACCTCACTTAAATCGCAAAGCATGAGTTTTTTTTTATTCGTAAAATGTGCCACACGGCATAATAGGGGGGGGGGGGAGGGTTTAAAGAAAAGAGTGCAGTCCAGCGTCGTGCAGGAACTGTAAGAGCGCCTTGTAATACTTGTTGTCATTCAACCATTGGGTGTAGTTATCGTGTGGGTGACCCTTTAGTCCGGCCTCGCTAACTATCTTCTCACGGGTGGTCTTGGTCCCGGTGCAGAGCCACAGCAGATGATGAGCTTCCGCCGTAGCCACAGGGGCCGGACACTTAGGGCAGGTTCCCGGGTCGGCAGGTGTGTGTCCCCAGGTCCACGTAATAGAAGGTGTTAGGGCCGCCCCAGTCCGAAGCCTCCAGAGAGAAACTTCCTCCACCCGCGAAAGGTTACGGGGTAGGGAGCAGACACTCGGAGGGATTAAAGCGCGTGTGTCCCGTCTGAAGAGGTTTTTCTGGGCTATGAGGTCGGACCGGGGATCAGAAGGGAGGGAAGCGGGTGAGAGGTCAAGTAAGGGCTGAGTGTGGTGGGCATGGTGGTCAGCCAAGAGGTTTGAATGGTTCTGGCTATGCCCCTGCACCCAGTGAACTTTTATGTTGATGGTTGTCTTCTGGTGTAGTATGTGTATCTGCTGACATATTTGTAGCGTCTGGGTAACTTGTTTCAGATGCTTGATTTATTTTAGTGAGTCAGTGTATATATGAGCTTCCTTGACGTCTGGCAGACCGATTGCAGCTTTGATCGCGTCGTGTATGGCTTGCAGCTCTAGTAGCAAGGAGTCTGGTGTGTCCGACTTGTAGTTACAGGTGGCTTGAATCCCGGGGTGTGATGGGCTCACGAAGGCGACCCGTCCTCCCCGCGGCAGAACTGCTGCGTCTGTGTAGACCACGCATTGGCCCTGAGGAATGCGGGTTTCAGGAGTTGGAGCTGGCTGGTCGCTTCGGCGAAGCTTCGTTGTCTTGTTAGTGGTGATATTAGTATAACACCACGGTGGGATGTCGTCCAGTGTCGCAGTCATGGGAGGCCCTCCGTAGAAGTAGGAATGAAGAGCTGCTGCCGCCGGAATGTGCTTGCGTTTGAGTATCCTTGTTTGTTCGCGCTGGTTCACTAGCTCCGTGACAGTATTGAGCTGAGCGTGCTCTTGCAGTGGTTGAACTGGGGTAAAGCCCGGTTCACACAGTTGCGTTTGACTGCGTTTGACTGCGTTGCGGAAGCGAGACACCAGGACATCCCTGCTGCTTATATCGCGTGCCAAGAAGATTCCTTGAATTGGATTCCACGCTTCATACGAAGCACAGATGTGCCGGTGACTCGCTTTCGGTTCTCGCCGCAACGCAGTCAAACGCACTCAAACGCAAGTGTCTGAACCGGCCTTAATACGAGGGAGTGCCGTGGTTGCTCTCATGGCGTCTCTGTTGACCACCTCAAGTCTCGCCCATCGTTGAGAGGTCAGTCGTTGGAACTGAGCCTGGTAGAAAAGACGTGGTTGGAGAACAGTCCGGGCTCCACCGCTCCTTGGTGCGATTCTGCGAATCAAGTGCAGAGTTGTTGCCGACGAATTTTTTTCCTTTTGGAGCCAGTGGGTACCAGAGCCAGACTGATGGATATTAAGCCCAAGCACCCTCAGTTCTTCAGTTTCAGGTATAGTCGTTGGACCGATCTTGAGATGAAAGTTGGACTTAGAGGCCGATTTCCTGCCCGACTTGTTGGCCACCTGCGCATAGCAGGACTTTTGGGGAGAAATTTCAAGTCCAGCGGTCTGCGCATACGCGTGAAGGACATCAAGAGCTTCCTGTAAGTGTTGTCGTTGCGTATTGTGGTCTCTGTGGGTAGACCACAGTGTGACGTCGTCTGCGTAAATAAGAAATATGATTGCCTTGCACGTGTTGGCGTCTGCAGTAGTAATTGCTCTAAAGAAAAAAGTTTAAAACAAAGTTTGCCTTGCACGCGCGTTTGTCAAAGCCCTAATATGATTATTTACTTCGAATCTTTTATAAAAGAAAGGCCAGCGCGCGCGGACCGTGGAATTACACTTCCAGCGTTTTCCTCGATGCTTGGGAAATTTAGAAAAAGGTCTATTGGGACGCTGTCTGCTTTTGTGTGCTATCAATACCCGGCCGGTTGAGTCAAGACAATCCGCTTTCCAAAGACGTTGCCATGCCGACAATTATCGCGTTTATTTAGGCTTAGGAATGGCCAGAATCAAAAGACTATCTAAAAAATGCGGTGAGGTCATTGCTCACGCTTTGCGATTTAAGTGAGGTAAGGCAAAGCGAAAGCCTCCTGCACCATTCGTTGTTGACTAACGCGCCCGATATTGCAGCTACAACGACATATTACTTCCAAAGCGAGCGGCGCTCACTCACCGGGGCACCGCCATGTTTCCCCGCATCCCTACCGAGCCAGTCACGTGATTTCAAAATCCCTCTCCTAGGTAATGGGGCTAACTTTAGCCGCGGTTAGTGCTTCGAGCAAACGGGCCCTGGGCTAAAAAATATCAGTTCCAATATTTCGCGTCGTTAATAATACTTGGCTTATAAATGCATTCATGGGAATCTTTTATTTTTAGTTGTTGGCGCGTTTTGCCGTGAAAACTATAGGCGCAAGCTGGGATGAAAACGAAATAGGGCAACTTGTGTTGTACACGTTCCTATCCATAAGTAACAGTACTTTTGCTCGCTACTCCATCAAAATATAACGAAAATTTGTTGCCCGTTTCTTCTCGCGAAAGAGCTAAGTTGCTTCTTGGTTACAGAAAAAAGTTAACTTGACAAAAGTAACATGTTACTTGTAACGCGCTATCTCAAACTTTCTTGGACGTCGACGCCTTACGAATGTCAAACAACAACTGACCAACACAAAACATCTCAATTTTCTTAATTACAAAAGCGCAAAAGACAAGGACAGAACACAGAATGAACAGGACTAGCGCTTGTAATTAAGATGTTTAACCAACTAGACCAACAGTTAATTTTAAATCTCAATTTTCCCCTGGAATATTTTAGATGACAGTCATAAAATAACAATAAATAGTAATTAAACGTTTGGACGCGGAATGTATTTCCTCCACGGCTCTACAGTTTTTTTTGCATTGGATTTTGTAGATTACAATTTCAAAATTATAAATTTCTGCTTTTCTTGACAAAAAATCGCAATGTTCCCAAGGAGTGTAATTTCCTGTGTATCATGAAACGAAAAGCACTTATAATTTCGATATATCTTGAAAACATTTTATTTCACGGAATGTCCCAAAACGGTTGTCAGGTGTACGAATTTGACGCGTTGCACCTGACAGGCGTCCTCGGGCTCCATATTAGGCCTTGGCAATTTACGATGTCACCTATGGCGAACTCGATAAGCGGATAAACAAGCAACTTGTAAAAATTAGAGCTCGACCAGGTAAACAAAACGGGGAAAAAAAAAAGGGGGCCGACGAGCATGTGTTTTGAGTTCCGCATACCGTTTTGAACCCCTGAATATTAAACCATTTTTATTTCTATTCATGTGAATTGAAAATATAGCAGGATAAAAATAACGGTATTGTTCAAACTGGTCAGTAATAAATAAAATAAAACATACACCAGTTTTATCGAATTTTCTGACATTGAGTCGTGTTAATCCGCTTCGTTTTATGCACTAGAAAGACGTATACGGTCATAAATACCTGTATCTGGATTATCTTTCGGGCCACTTCAACAACCGTCTCATCAACGAAGACTGTCTCATTGCCAAAACCTCCTCCCGGCATCTTCCACGGTGTTTTTTTTTCAGATAGACAAACGGCGTCTAGGGCGAGAAATGGAAACATTATTAGGTGTTTAAAAAAAAAAAATGCCGAACAACACCAGAAAACGAGGCACCTTCACGCAGAGCTTGAGCAAAGTATCAGGAGGCTATTGAAAATGGGTATACAGTGGATTTCAAGCAATTATGATATCCCATGCCATCACAATGGATTCCAAGCCGTTATGATATCCACCGGAATAATAGTGCTGATTTAGCAGTCAAGCACGCTCACCTAGTCCGGCTTAATAGTTCCATTTAAAAGTAACAGACACCAGGACTAGAGAACTAGAACCAACCGTCGTATTAGCGAGGTTCTGGTATAATCCTAATGGACAAATCCGCTTTAGTATCAAAGAAAGCGGCAGAGCATTGACCGTTCCTCGTGTTTCGTTCATTCCGCGGTCTTAAACGTCAGACTCAACGTAGCCTCAACGAAATACTTTACTAATCTCATCGAACAGTTGGACCCTTCTCTCTGTGAGAAGTGTGCCGTCACTGACACATTCGAACACATTCTTTGCCGGTGTAGCCTACACACAAGTTAACGCAATGAGCTGACAAATTCCCTTCGTCTTCCCAACGGGGAAACACATAAGCCGGGGTCACACTGCTTATAAATCATACAAAAGACAGTCTGCATACAGATTCGAACGCGAGTCACTACAAGATCCGTGCTTCGAATGCCACATGGCAATGAGTTCAAGGAGGAATTTTGTCTCTCAGCATTCGAACCACGGATATTGCGGTGACTGGTGTTTGCAGACAGTCTTTTGTGTGAGGTATGAGCAGTGTGACCCAGGCACTAAGCTGACTCGCTCGCCTGAATGATGGAGTTTAAGAACAAAATGACCTCACTTATTCGTTAAAAAATGATACTTTAAAATAAAGAAAACATACTTTAAGATAAAACAACAATAAGCGGATTGTTTAAGATTTAGACATATCCATGTTCCTCCATTCATTATACCCGCCCTTGCTTATCCCAACCGTGAAAGGGAAACTGAAGCGGTTCTGTATTTGAGGATAAACAACTTAATCGCTTTCATTTGGCCTCCAGATTATTTTTCAATTTGGTCCACGGAGACTGCAGAAAACCCTTTTCAAAATACCGCTGAAGACCCTACTTCCGGAGCGCGACGTCATTCACGTGTTTCCGGAATCTCCGCTCTGGCGCATCTTCAACGCCTATCAAAGCATGCTGGGGGGATCGGTGGTCGAGTGAACTAGCGCACATCAGCTCGGAGCACGTGGAGCGAAAGCTCGAGCTGCAGAACCCAGGGATCCTGGGTTCCATCCCCACCCCTGCCCGTTTCGATCTGGATGAGCACCCGTATACCGGCGTGCGGCCGTGTATCACGACTGCGTGGTGCACGTTAAACACCCCAGCCTAGAGGTTGTACTGCAGTGGCTAAATTGCTCATCTACAGCTGGGAAACTCGTCGCCCGTTGAGGCAGACTAAGTTCTCGGCTCTATAAACATACAACACCCCTCCAATCAAAGCATGCACGCGCACTCTTGCTATTTACAAAACGGTGAGAAAGAGACGTCACGACTGGTGCCAGTGCGGGGGAATATTCGCGACTCCAGCGACCTATAGGGGACGCCACTATCAGGCAAATATGGCTGTCTAATAGAGGTCGTGCCGTGCCTTGCTCCAGCTCAACGCACAACACTCATCAGGAAGCAAGTGTTGGACTCCAAATGGTTTGCCCCGCTTTTTATTCTCCACGTTTCGAACCTGCGGCGACGTGTTGGCGTGAGCCAGCTTCCAGAGGCTCGACTTTCTTTGAAGAAGCGATGAAAGGACTGCCTACGGTCCTTCCCCGGTGCTGATGAACGTTGATAAACGCGGAATGCCTGGTTCACGCGGTTTCGTTGGTTGCGTTCAGAGCAACCTGGGTAACTAAGCTGATACTACGGGTACGACAGAGTTTCCGGCACAACTTTTCTATCGCGCAAACCACCGACAACAAGTAATCGCGGAAGTCACAAGAGACGAGCAGAAATCGCGAAGGGACCTGTTCCAGTCAGTTCAGTGTTTTCCCGCAAGGTGCTGCCCGTTTCGCTGGAGTCGCAAATACCTGGCAAACTTGCAATGACACGCATTGCCTACACGAGCGAGACGCGCTCGAAGGCCGAAAGATCCTAGTATGCTGTAACGGCTGGTCGGAGGTTTTTCGTCTTTTCTCGCGTTTAGGGACCTTTGGGGAAAACGAAATTGATATTCAAATTCGCGGGATAAAAAGACTATAAAATCCACCTAAAAGTTCTCTTTTTTCAAGAACCTTTTCAGCTTCCCTTGCCAATCTCTGTAGAATAATCGCATCACTCTTCCAATAATCGTATCTCTCTCGAGCATACATAAAATCATCTTGACAATAAAAACTCAAGTATACGGTGAGAGCTAACACACTCAGTGAAATACCCCCGTACGTGTATCAAAAAACGTTAGCCGTGACTCCCTTGTTATTAACTGTATGAGTGTACATACAGGTTTAAGCATGGAAGCTGTTTTGCCTAGTATAAGATCCCAATAAACTTCAGGGATGGAGAGAGGGTGTTCCAAACAAAAGCAAGAAATACATCGCAAAAAACAAACAAACCCGCTGTTTCTCGCAATCTTTGCTTTGATTTTTTTTAAAGTTTTTTGTTGGTTTTTATGTTTTGCGTGAATTTAACACTCAGTTTGTGCGACACAGACCTCAAACTATAGAGCGCGCACAAAAAAGCAAAAATGGAAATGGAAAAAAGTGCCAGAAACAATAGACAGTGACCATTTAAGAAACGCGGGGCGTGGCCTAATATTATCGTAGGATTTCTCAATTAACGGTTTGTTCCACGGCGTTCTTATAAAGTTGATATGTCGCAATCTGATTGGCTGCTGAGCGATAATATTAAGCACGTGACTCACCTCACCCTGCGTTTCTTAAGCTCTCAGTGGCTACGTGGAGCACACGTTCGTCTGCTACTTGCGCAGTGGTTGCAGTGACGTCAGAATGCCAAGCTCTGATTGGCTCTGATTGGAAGGATAGTGGGTAGACCTCAAGGCAGCTAGGATTGAGGTCTACCCACTATCTCTCCAATCGGGGCCAATCAGTGCTTGACGTTCTGACGTCACCGCTATCCTTGCGAAAGAAGCAGACGAACTTGCGCTCAGCATAGTGGATGTACGTAAAATGACGGAGCCTTACCTTTCGCTTGCGAAGGCAATTCGAAGTTCGCTGATTCTGTCTGTTTATGAGACAAGGGTCTGGCGTCTCTTACGACCGTCAGTTATCAGGAACTCATTTTCACATTATCTTATCTTCCCCCAATTCAGTTCACTGCACTGCATTTAAAGTAAGCCTTCACCTCTTTTTTCATTTATGACTTCCTCGACAGTGGTTAGGCTGCTCAAGGATCGCTAATCAGCGCTGATTTGGCCTTGATATAAAGCCTATTTAGTGCTGCATCAGGGTTAGTCTCGAGGTGCGTCTTCTTTTCTTACCGCTACATTTTTCATGTCAGCCGTTGCAAGGTTTGTGGAGAATTCCCCGAGGCGAGATTAGTAAACTTTTATACCGGCGGCATGCCCTCGCGGGCCGGTTTGCTAAAACACTGCGGTTCGGTTAACCGGCGGCTAACTAATCTAATATGCAAAAGGGATTTCGATGTCACGTGACACCCTATGTGGGAAGAAACAGCAAATACTGTAAACGACTCTTTTTTCGCGGGTTCAATATTCCGCGATTTAGTTCAAGGCTGAAGTTTTGGAATAATTCGCGGGTTATAAGTTTCGCGACGGGGTGGAATCTTAATATAGATTCCAATAGGTGTTTATATTTGACCGGCATTGTTCGCGGGACCTATTTTTCGCGAACTGTGGGGGATTCCGCGAAGTTCGCGAAAATTAGGTCCTCGCGAAAATTATCGTTTACAGTATACTGTAAAGGGTGACCAGAATGGATCCTAACATTGTAAAAATAACCGGAGAAATCGACGCCTGCACATAGAAATGCTCAAATTTTCGACTAATGTGCATTTAGGTAGTGGATTTTACCTAATGAATTTTGAGGTTGTAACTCTCTTTTTGTAAAAAGTTAGACCGAAAAAGTTGTAAAGGTAAACGGCGGACGTGCTCGCGAACGACCGATTTTATTGTAGATTGTGCTGCCATCTCTTGATGGGCGCAGCGAGCAGTCTACGTGTTCGGTATATATAGTAGCATAATGTAATGTTGTCGCTTAATACTAGATTACTAAGAAAAAATAACATACATAAAAGAGACAAGACGCGTAGACCCGATATTTTATATATTTTTAATTATTTGGTTTTCTAGGAAGACAGAACACACCTCCTGATTGTTTGTGTGCGACGTAGTTTCCACCCTTTCCAATTTCCTCAACCATCCGCGCCACCTTCGTACCACACGTCCGATACTCAGCATAGCCATTGTCGTTCTGCGAATTAATAGCGTCTTTATTGGCGCTTCTAATTATCACAAAATAATTGCAGACCGATGTTTCAACTCGCAATCTTCGTTTGCGTTGTCGCCTAACCTGGAAAATCTCTCACGCACAATATAGGTAAAATTAAATGTGAAACACACACACACACACACACACACACACACACACACACACACACACACACACACACACACACACACACACACACACACACACACACACACACACACACACACACACACGCACGCACACGCACGCACACGCACACGCACACACACACACACACGTACACACACACACACACACACACACACACACACACACACACGTTATTTTGTATATTTAAGGAAAAAAAGCAGACGAGACCTCAAGTGAACAACCGGGAGCAGTAAATCGGATTGTCATAGTTATCTGACACGTGCTCCAGTAGGGATTTTTTTAGATTTCTGTCACGATCTATGCGGAGGGCAAGTTCGTCTGCTTCTTGCGCAGGGGGTAGCGGTGACGTCAGAACGCCGAGCCCTGATTGGCTGATCGCGACCCCCCTATCTGAGCGTCGTCTGCTCCTTTGCAACGTCGTCTGCTCGCAACGTCGTCTGCGTCTGTCTTACCTTTCCTGCGACTTTCGGAAGTGCAGAGGCCAGATTCACAAAACCATCTTACGCCAAAAGAGTGCGTAAGACAAAACATGAGAACAAATTCGTATTCACGAAACGCAATTATCGTAAGTTTTGCTCAGGTTACGACGGAATCCTACGACGATCAACTCAGCATGGCCGACAGCGTCGCTCAGTTACTTGGTCGCGACGATCAACGGACGTTTATTTTTGTACGTGCTCTTCTCACGCGTCCCGACTGCAAGCAGCAAGAAAAAAAGTAAAAAGTACTTGAAATAAACCACGACGAACAAGAACGCTGGATCCACAAACACCCGGGAAATGCTCCAACGGCCACAATTTCACCGACCCCGAGTAAGCGAGCTCGGCAGATAGGCCTAGCAGGCACAGCGGTGCTCCGACGGTCCTTGGCCAAGACCGTCTGCCCACGACCGGCTGGCGTGCTGAATGGAATATGCCCGCGCGACCCTTGTGAACCCTTCAATCTCTTCCTCTTGTCATCTCCTTGTTTTCCGAGGCAGCGGTGACTCTCGCCGGTGAAAAAGCGGTGAATCTCCGACAGACGCAGGAAAGGTAAAGCAGCCATCGCTTTGACTAGCAGACGTAAAGCAGACGATGTTAACTGCGCCGACCCGCCGACGCCGTTAAAGAGTGAGGAGTCTCGCCGCACACGAAAGGAGGGAAAAAGTATTTGGGAGGGAACTTGCGGACACTAACACGCTCACTCTCGGTTCTTAGCAAACAAACCTCGGCGCCTCGGGACACCACGCCAGTGAGTCCTTTGACTTCTCTCCTTGATGCGCGTCTGCTAGTTGTTAAAAACAACGTACCGCTCGATTTATTTCGTCTGCCCTCTCTGAAAGGCGAAGTCCAGCTCACTCGTAAAGACCTGCACTTCCGAAAGTCGCAGGAAAGGTAAGACAGACGCAGACGACGTTGCGAGCAGACGACGTTGCAAAGGAGCAGACGGCGCTCAGATAGGGGGGTCGCGATCAGCCAATCACGGCTCGGCGTTCTGACGTCACCGCTACTTTCTTTCTCGTGCGCAGAAGACGCAAAATGAGCCCACTTGCGAGGCGTATTGGCTCGAGTTATTAGGAACTTTTAGCAAACCATTACCGTGCACGGCGTACCGCACTACCGGACATTTGAAGCTTGCTTTCAAGCGCGCGACCAGCGGTCACTGTATCACCCTGGCACGCGCTTAAAAGCATTCTTCAAAGGCTCCGGTAGTGTGCTACTCGGAACACGGTAACGGTTCGCTAAAAGTCCCTATTGTTCAACTGACTGTACAGGACTTGACTTCCGTTCAAAGCGCTGATACTAACAAATAATAGATTATATACCGTATTTATACCCCCCAGTACATCAGCAACTTCAGACAACGTATAACCAGGCGGGTAATGAAGTTGCAGTGTTTTGTTCCATTTCATTAATAGTGTTTATTTTTTTTCTCCAACAAGTGAACGATGATAGGTCGTGTTCTCAACATCTGTATGAAACTTTTCATTGCACAGCCTTAACTTGTTTCCGTGAAATATTGTTCGTGCACTTCCTGAAAAGTTGAGCGAAGTTCAGGGAAAGTCACGTGAACGAGGGTGTGTGACGTGCGAAAAAGTCCTTATGTGTGAACGAGCACACGCGCAAATAAAGCTCTGCCCAAACCTGCACGCACGCGCAAATCCAATTTCAGTAGTGAAGACAACGAATAAAATAAAATACATTCCCGTATTCTCTCATGGTTAAAGACCCCAGGCTAGCGGTTGTACTGCACTGGCTAAATTGCTCATCTATAGCTGGGAGACTCGTCACCCGTTGGCTGTATAAACATACACACAACTTTTTTTTTTTTTTTTTTTTTTAAGGGGCTTGAGGCGTAGCGAGCGCAACCGAGCAGACGTGTCACGAAAATGCGCCAGGCGTTTCTAGTTGTATAGCTTTCTAGTAGTAGACCCATCCGGGGAGCTGGAGCGAGCTTCCAAAGCATTCGTTTTACACCATGAAACTGCTTGCAATCAGTTCGAAACAAATGCTACAGTCCAAAGAGTGAACCCTTGCCTGAGGCCTGGGGTCTCATTTATTGAGAGAATACATTCCCGTATTCTCTCAATAAATGACCACAATAAACAATTGAAATCTTGAAAAAATTAATTAGTATTAGAACGCATTTTTTAAACATCGAATATGCATTTTTTTTTTACTTCTTGAGAAATATATAAGTTAAGTATCGTGAAACTAAAGGCTGGTTCAAAAAACACTTGCGACCCCTTATGACCGAGTGCCTTAAAACCTCTTAAAATCTTTTACGACGAGAGAACACGCTGGCACGCTGGTGCCATCTATGCGGTGACCCTCGAACTGCATTTCATAAGAGCGAAGGTTTTGCGGTGTTTTCGAGGTCAAATGTACGTAGTACGTATAACATACGGTCGTTTATAACACCAAAAAAGGTTTGGTAGCGCCAAGAAAGAAAGAATAATTCACGGAGTAAAAATAAGAAATATGCGAGACCCCCAAGTGTTCCATGGTTACCCGACTGGTGGCGGCAGTGTCTTCTCTTGTACAAAGAGATTTTAAGAGGTTTCAACTCTAAAGGCACACGGCCTTTAGAAGTAGCAAGTGTGTGAACGGACCTTAATCTGTAATAACAAGTGAAATATTAAAGTGATTTTCGAGACAAGTAGTTTTGTGGAAGAAAGAGGAAGAAGGAGTGTGGAAGAAAGAAGAAGAAGAAGGAAAACGAGGCTCGTGGCGGGCGTGAGGACACACAGTTCCAAGGCAGAGACGAACAGAAGAGCAGGTGCCGGGGCAGCCACCCCAACGGAGGACCACGCGGCAGCCTTGGCCCTCCTCAGCATCCGGCTCACAACTTGAGTATCGATAAAGCATTTCTCGATGATAGCGCTCCCTGTATGGCTTCGTCGGGGCGAATGGAACTCGGCCTGATCGGGCGATATTGACAGGCGACCCACAGTTTTTAACGGTAGTTTGTTACATTTTATTGTGCAACTTGTAACCATCTCAGTAGTTACCTATCAGGTGTATAGAGGGCGCTGATGCACTCGTCCCTATAATGTGGCTTCCATTTGGTTTGTTTCGGTTTCAGCGCGCATGCGGCGGTGTTGGTGTGTTATGCAGTTTTCGCTTAATTTTGTATAAAAGCTACGAAGTGGGTTCGAGCCTAAATTCCGGATGTTTTTGTGAATTGGGCTATGCTCGGCTAGGTTCGGCGACAAAACGATTGAACTGATGCAGGAGCAAGATCACCATAGTTTGCAGCCGTACCCGCTGATACTAGTTTACTTAAATATAAGTGAATGAAGAGACTAAAGAATGGGTTCATTGTGAGCAAGCAAGTCGACAATCGGATTAACAATTATGCGCTGAATCGCGGACAACAAATAAACTCGCAAATTCAGGGCTCTCGGTTCGATGTTCGAGGACACTATTTTATTTTTAAAGATCGTCGATTGCCAAAGTTTTTTTGTGTTGACGCGTAGTATGCAAAATATTAAGCGATTTTATTTCGAACTTTTTACTTTGAAGAAATTAAGTATTGGAGCGATGTTTCAAAGGTCCATCCTAGGCCGAGTAGGAAATAATTTAAACTATCAGTCCTGCTAGAGTATTATTTAATTTTTTTTTTTTCTTCAAAAGGTTGACCTTGGCAAGGTTTCCTGAAGTCAAATTGCAGTCGCCATTTCATGGATATGTGTATGAACAGGTGTGCTTTTAATTTTCGTTGGCGTCGCCAGGAACTGAAAGTAAATCCAATATTTACAAAGCTGCACTCCGGTGATTTCTATGCAGATGGCTTCTTTTCGGCGTCTCACATTGAGTACCACAGACGCTCAGAAACTGTCACTGGTACGTTTTTCACCCGGGGAGCCCTACCCTTTATGCTAAGAAGATTAACTTGAAGGGAAGCTAAAGAGGTTCTTGAAAAAAACGAGTTAAAGGTAAATTCCCGAGTATTTTCATCTCGTTAATCTAAATATCACGTTTGTTTTTTATTGAAGATGTAGCTGAACGCGAGAAAGCAGGAAAACCCTCTGACCAGTCATAAAGTCCTACGCAGATCTCTCGGCCGCCAAGCGCGGGTCGCCCGCGTGGTCAGCGCATGTAATTCCCTATTGAAAATTCCATCAAGGTACGTAATTTGGGACGCTGACTGCCAGTCAGCAGCCCTGGTGGAACGTGCCCTGATGGTCCATCAGATGACGTCTGACCATTTTATTCAGCGAAATTTCGTCGACAACATTCGGTTTTCCCAATGTTGATCGTAAAAAAGAAATGTAAATATCGCCAAATGCGTCGACAAAACAAAATGCTCAAAAGATTCCCAAAAAAAAAAAAAAGAAGCAACCCCGCACGGGGGATCGAACCCGGGACCGCTTGCTCACGAGGCAGACGTCTTACCACTAAGCTACACTGCAGCTTCAAAAAACTCATTTTGAGAACACGTTTTATACGATACTTTCGGGCGGCACTTGAACGCGTGAGCAGAGTACCGTCGGACGGCACTCGAACGCTCTGCAAGAGTGCCGTCGGACGGTACCCCACCAGTGATACACGCGCCGTCTGACTCTCTTTCGGACGGCACTTGTAGGAGCGAGTGGACCGTCGGATGGCACTGTAGACACAGCCTCTAAGAAATGCTTCGGCTCCATATGCAGTTAAGCCTTCAGCATGTTATGCAAAGCACTCGTACATCAATCGCCGTACTTCAGTTCTACTCACCTGCCATGTAGAGTGCTTTCGCGTCGTAGAACCCTCCTTTTGTTCGCGCGTCTCCGGCCTAGTAGAGATGGTACACCTTGACGTCTTCAACTACACCGCTAAACTTCCTTACATAGTCGGAACTCCCGAAACACTGGGTCTTTTCGAGGAGAAATTCTACTAAAACGTAAGACGTTGTAGAGCTCGGGCAGGATCGACAGGTTGGAGCAAGCGGGCAAACAAAACGAGTCCTGAGCGATCATTCATGGAAGCTCGGCGAAGCCGGGCGAAGCGAAAGTAAAGGAGTAAGTGGCGCGTTCGGCCAGTTCGGCGTTCGGCGGGCTTCTGATCAGTGTTGTCGATCGGTTGCGTGTCATATCTCTAACATCAGCGGTTTTATGGTTTCACGTCCTGAAATCGTTTTCTTGTGCATAGATTATTTTTCGTATTCATAGATTTGACGAAATATTGGTATTCGAACGAACTTTACGTCCAATGACCGTACGTCTGTCTGCCCGTCAAAGCTTTTTGACGTACAGTCAGAGACAATCGATGTCCAATCAGAATCGCCACCAAGAAATCTTGACGGCATTTCGCGGCGGCCGACTGCCACCAGGAAACCGAGGAAACCATCAGAAAGCCGACAAGCGGAGTCTGACTGGAGTTTGACTGACGGTCAGAGTAACTTGTTGGCCAATCAGCCGTGCTTGACGTACAATCAGGCACAGACAGGCGTCCACTAGAAAACATCGACTGCCAGACAGCGTTACATTGATGGATTTTTCCTTCGGGACACACACAGGCTACTTCGGCCAGGTAGAGACATGATACATATGAAGGTAGACAGGTGAGTATCAACTGCTCAGTGCTGTCCATGGTGACGTTCTCTCCTTATCAGACGACTTACCACACTTGGTTCGCAAGGCATTTGAAAAGGAGAGCAAGTCAGCTGCTGCATGATGCTCCCAGTACTGGGCAGTCAAGGGTTGCTTGTTCACCTTCGTATAGATCACGACTGTACTTCAAGCTTGGCAAGTGTGACACTTATCTGATTCAGCCTAGCAGTGGTTTGCTGAGCAGTATGTGTAGAGCTAGTTGACTTGTGTACAGACAGTGGCTGTGCAGTATAAAACAGACCCAATTGGGAACTTTAATGCAACCTTCTGCAGTCCCATTGATGCTATGATTATGATTACACAACGTTTTATGGCGCAAAGAAAAAAAATAACGCGATGTAATCGGTTTTCTAGACTGCCTGTGCGACCTTCAAGCTTGTCTTTTTACTTTCTGCGCAGTGAAATGCCCTCTATAAGCAATATTTAGGGAATCCTTGAGCTATATGCTGAAAGGAGTGAAAGCAGCAGTCCCGGCCGCATTCTCCCCTCTTCTGTATACTGTGCAAAAGCAGACGGACGCGCACTTCGGATGCTTTAAACCTAAGGGCCCCACATAAAGCACACAGCTTAATAAATTAATTATTGTGAAGTGTTCTCGGATTTGGCTTTTAAATGTCATGCACATAGGGAGCACAATGGTGGTGTAAAGTACGCCGAAATCGTAATGGTGCACTTTAAGTAGGGTGACCAGACGTCCCGTTTTGGCCGGGACAGTCCCGTTTTTGAGGTCCGTTTCTGCCGTCCCGTCTTTTTGTCCCAATAAAGAACCATGTCCCGTTTTTTGTCCCAATAAAGAACCATGCGAGTTAAAGCGAACCGCAACTATGTCTACTCGTTACAAGTATATTTTACAAAAATTAGCGTAGGCACTTAAACAAATTTACCAAGAGAGTAAGATTTAGAACTGTTCTTGCCCACAAACATTTTCTCTCGCGAAGCCGCGATTGTAGAAATATTTTTTGAGCTACCGGATATAGCACTCATGTGTGCTTGGACTTCACATATATATATGTGGGAAGACTTTTACAACCGAGTCTTGCCGGATAAAGTCCTACTTAGGAAACTTCGGTTGTCGGCAAAATACTCCCAAACCAACGACGGACCCGAAGCAGGACTTTCCAAATGAGTGCATGCAACTGAACCGTGAGTGTGACTGTTCCCTAGGCCCTGGGGCATTAGTGCATTATGGTAACGTTTGGAAATAAGAGCAGTTCTTTCATTAATTTTTTTTCGACCAATCTATATCTTTAGTACCCCTTCTTCCACTGGCTGGGATGTCCCGTTTTCTACATTGAGGAATAGGGTCACCCTAACTTTAAGGTTATATTATACAGGGTATGTTCAGCGAAATGCAGGCCAAATTGTTTGTGCCAAATCTATACATCGCACAAAAAAAGTCTTGTGTTGTTTTGGTCCTGAGCCAGGGGCCTATTTAGAAAAATTATTACAAAGCAATGTTGCTAATAATGTGTATGTGGGCTGATTATTGTGTTTTTTTTCTTCCAATTACAGCATACACGGTGGGTATCTCCAAGGAGAAGGAGTGGATCCCCGCCCCTGCCCGTTTCGATCTGGATGAGCATCGTACCGGCGTGCGGTGGTGTATCAGTACTGCGTGGTGCGCGTTAAAGACCTCAGGCTAGCGGTTGTACCGCGCTGGCTAAATTACTCATCTACAGCTGAGACAGCAGACGCCCACTGAGGCAAACTAACATCCGACTGTATAAACATGCACACAATTTTTATTTTTTTTTTTTTTGAGAAGGAGTGGGATTATGTAGAGAAGCTAGTGGGTTTTTCTATGGGTACGAAGCTGTCCGAAGTAAGGTCAGAATGGAAAAAGCACCACAAAGTTCCGCCTGGTCCCAAACAGCCACAATAATGAACACGGAATTCAGAAGAATAGTAATACGAAGGACTTACGCAGGCAGCCACACTTTTTGAGTTCGCAATAACATTTGATTATGATCACAACTATTCCTGCTTTGCTCAAGGTCGCCTAGTTTACACACCATATTGGTGATCTTTAGCGCAGCAGGTTTTTTTTTTTATCAGAATTAAACGTCATTGTTAACCAAACAAATCTGGCTGTCTGTGTAAGTCCTTCGTGTTTTTATTCTTTTTACTTCTGTGTTCATTATTTCATTTTTTTCTCATGATTTAGTCCTTTGAGTTTTTGTTTCCTATGTGTTCATTATTTTATTTTTAATTTTTATCAGGTTTTAGTTAAAGATATGATGCCCTCTTGATTTTCTAGTCCGGGAAACAGTGGTGACCTCCTCTTGTTCAAAGAGCAGTAATGACCCTTTCATCTTTTATTGCTTCCGGCGAACAACGGTGTCTGTGTGCGTGTGTGTGTGCGACGTGTTAATCACACGGGATGATTTGGCGACCGAACGGAAAAACAAGGCCAGCGAGGAGCGACTGGGGAACTTTGAACATCACACGGTGCAAGGAAGGACTTCAACGACGAGGCTAGCAAGCAAGCCCTTGTCAAAACTGCTGTGCTCGACCGGAGAGTTGAATCAGGACTGTGACTCTGTGAGTGGGAATCAACGACTTTGGAACTTTCGTATAGTTTACAGCTTAATTGTTGCCTTCCGTTTGTGTTATTTTAATAGGTGTGTTTGTGCTATTACATTTTTAGTCTATTTTAATGGTTGTCCGTGCTATATTACAGGTTTGTTTCTTATCATTTTTTCTTGAACGGGGGAAGTACTTGTTTAGAGTTTTGGCGCTTTTATGTATAAAACTTTTTTTGCAAACCATATTCTCGGTCTGCTCCCTCGACAACCAATCCCGCCAAAGGGCTGTGACTTTCCGACGTCGAATGATACGTTACAATGTTTCCTAACTAGCGTTCGCCTGCATTCTATCTTTGTAACATACATATTTGTCAAAATGACATATTCCGATCCAGGCCAATAAAGATTGGTCAGTGGCCTATTCTGTAGATATATCTACGTAAACACAAGTTTGGCAGTGTGGGATAGCAGTAAAATGTATATTTTGTGTATATTCATAGAAATGCATTATATGATCCCATGTCTGGACCTGGAAAGTATGGTACCTGCCCCATGGCAATAATTTTCATGTGATGCTAGAAGGAGCATCATATGAAAATTGCTTTATATGGGGTGGGTATACCTATTTGCCAGGCCCAAACACTGAATCATATAAAGCAGTCTATATATGCTATATAAGGAATTGGGCAGATATGGGTATATAAGGAATTAGGCAGATATGACTATATCCATCCAGATACGGCCTGATTATGCATATCGGGCCATATCTGCCCAATTCCTTATATATCCATATCTTTATTTTTAATATAAGTCCAGATATTACATTTTTGTAAGGGGAGCCATGTCGGAATCCCAGGGAATGAAGAAGCAGATCGTGCTTCGGGCACTTCTGGCTCCCATGCTGTAGACATTAGTAGTATCCCACACAGAGATAACTGTGCCCTAGTCAAATATCATGTTAAATCTCAGTGACAAGCAGAATGGAGCCTACAGGTGTCAAACAAACTGCACATGATTACGCCCTTTTTTAGTGAGTGGGAGAGTACTAGGCACGGAGACAAGTTTTATGAAGTAGTCCTTTGTCGACTACACATTAGAGACGCGCGGCTCACGCATGGACACCTCTTACGTGAGGAGGACCATCACTGCCAGGAACCGTTGAGTTCTTACATATCTTTCTCGAAGGTCCTGCTTATGATGAAAAACGCCTCCACTACTTCTCCCAGTTGTACAAAGAGCATGTCCCTTTGCACCTATACGTGTTACTTGGAAATGAGCGTCTACTCCCAAACACGCTGGATTTTAAGTTTTTAGAAAGTATTAATCTTTTACGCAAATTGTAGCCTCGTTCATTATGTAAGGTCCTGCTCATATGTTTTACATTCTTCGTGTGCATATCTTCATAAATTACCAGCTACTAAAGCTCTTTCTTCCCCTGAATTCCCTTATGCAATAGTTTCATTTCTTGGCGCATCATTGCCTTAGATGCTATTTCGCCATAAACATTAATATTCTTCTTCTTCTGCCATACAAGGACTGTGCATTTCTTAGTCTGCTTTTTTTTCTTTCTTGCCTTCTCGCTCGCTCCCTCTCTAAGATAGACTTTAGTGCATGCAAAGCATGAAAATATGCCTCCTGGACATGAAAATTTTTTTATGTTTGCCCGCGCTATCCAAGCAGACGCCCCTTTATCTTTTTTCAAACGGCGTTTATAGTGTTTTTTATCACAGGCCAGACTTGTGCCGCCATAACTGACCTTCTGTTGTACGGTCGAGGTGCCCAGACGCTGAAAGAAGCAATGACAAACCCATAAGGGGCCTGCTTCTGAAACAAGAATGATGTGGTCACCGCATTCTTGTTTTTTCACTAACGTGGCCTGGGACTGCAGTAATGAAGTGAACTGGACGAAACACACGGAAACAGGAAGCAAAGGTCAGTTACGGCCGCGTCCGTGCACAGCTGCCTCAAAGGGTATACACTTGGTTTCACCTTATATGCGAACAAAGCCGAAGCTCAAAACACAAGCGTACCGCCAGAATTCAATGCCCGAATGCACTGCACAATCTCGTGTGAGAGTCAATAATGTACATGGCTCGTGCTCTAGCTTTAACTTTGCTCGCGCCGAAAGTGAAAATAGGTATAGACTGCCCTATCACGGAAGAAATAATACAGGTGCAACAATGCAATTCTTTGTTCACATAAAAACTGGAACAAGGAGATAAATTTCAAATACGTAGCCTTCGTGACTCAGAGAATGCGAGCTTTAGCTGTTTTCCCTGCTTCACGAGAGTTAGCGTTGGACGTCCCCGAGCAGGGAGCTCCCGCTCGGAGGTCTGGCTGCGGTACAAGCTAGAAAATTTGAATGCGACTACTGTCTCTAGGCAATGTCAGGTCGGTCGACTAGTGTAAGGACAACTGTTTCTCCTAGTAGATCAGAAATTAAGTGAGCGCAGTGCGACTGGTAGCCTGGTGTTTCCAACATGCATCACGCTGTAGTAGTGCAAATCCCACGCCAGCTCGATGCACTTTCAAACCAAAACGGGCAGGGGTTGGATTGAACCTAGGATAACTGTGCTCTTAAGTTCCACGTGCTCTGAGCTACGGTGCGTTAGTGCAATCTACAGTGGTGACTGAGCGAATATTGAGGCATATTTATACCTAAAAATAAAGTCCGGGCTCTTACAGTAAGTAATGGTTGTGTTGCCTATTGTCACAACAGAGACCTCAATTTAGGTCTAAACATGTTCGGCCTCGTCATTTGCTCAGCTGCCTCCATAATGGGAGTGATTAGATGAATTCGAGTGTTTTGCGTGAAAACAGGTGCACGTTCATTTTATTGCCTTGCGCCTGCTACGCTGATGATACTACTTGAGCGGAAGACCGAGGTTGAGTGTGCAAAATAAACTTCAAAAAGCGAACGGGGCTGTCCCATAACTGCCTTTTTTCGCAGAAGGTGTAACGGGGCAATTAAAAATATATTCGCTATTTATGCACCAAATTGAACGAAATTTCGTACATATGTGTTGGTAATTGTGGCAACCTCAAAACAACAATTACTTTAAAGATACCTTTTATAGCTCCCAAGTTATGAGATCAAGTATACAGTCGCCGACCGTTTTGTCGGACTCCAATGATTCCGACCTCTTTGATATTTCGGACCTAAAGGCGGAACCGTGACTTTCCCCATTAGTGCATGTTCGCGACCTATGTTTCGGACAGCTTGAAGTCCGAAAGGTCGATTATTCGGACAAAATCCTCACGAGCGATCAGCGGAAATCCCCATCGAGAAGTGGCCATTTTGAATTCTATGTTGGCTGCAAATGGATTGGCGTGGTTTGGCAGCGCTTCTTGAGTACTCCAGAGTCCAACCGCTAGGTGACGATATGTGAGCCTTTTTTTTTTCATTTAGCTGCACGTCATCATCATCGTCATTATTATCATTTTGCTTTGTTCTTTCATTCCTCCGCGCCTCCGCCCCACTTTTGCGTCGCCATTTTGCACTCGTGGATTTGTGCCTCATCTTGTTCGGACAACGCTGGCTTGGAACTCGATGAGGAAAAACAGGGGGAGAGGCCGTGTGGCATAAAACACCGCATTGAGTTAGTGCCTTGCACCTTGGGTGTAGTATACCAGATACCCTTCAGTTCATGTGCGGAAGGTATGCATCGGACAGGCAGGGGGCGGTGCTTCAACATTCGCCTGCGGGAACACCGTAGTTCTTTAACAGGAACAGCAAGGCCCCACTTGGCGTTACACTGCAGCGACTGCACCGGCACGCCGTTGATAGACAAGGCTATTGTGTTGTATAAACACAGAGACCAAAAAGCTCGAGAGGTTGTCGAAGCTCATAGAATAAAGAAGGAGGGGCCAGCCTGCGGAGTCAGGCTTCCTTGATTTTGCTGGACATTGAGGTCCAATTTTTAGATCTGGGATAACGCACTTGGAATTTTATTTTTTTCCAGTTCCTTCCATTGTCCTTGTGAAATTTGGGCTGTTCCATTGTGAATACATACCAACTCGCCCAGTTATCCTGTTTGCTATTTCAACTTTCTTTGCCAACTCCTGGAGAACACGACTCATTGTTCTTGGGGACATGACGTTCAGTTCGGGCTTGGGAAATTCAATGAGCCTGTTGAATCCTTTTGGGAATGACTGTGAGAGGCTGTCGACGGCAGTCATTTCGGCGAGGGACTGGTTAAACTTCTTTTGGAACGCGTCTGATGGAGCCAACTTATACTTCGCCTGTTGTTGAAGCAGTGCCAGAGTGCTGTGCAACATTCGTTGTATCTTGCTCTCTGATGTTGCTGCGTACTCTTCTTTGGGAAGAAGCTTAAAAATAAAAACTAATTATTATAACGGCTTGCATGGCATATTTATATCAGTCGGTTACAATAATTTAAAGACGAGACATTTTTAGCGGTCAAAACTTTAACTGACTGGTCAAAACATTAAATTGTAAAGCTTGAATAAAAGAGGGATTGTTGCACGTGTGATTACCGAAGATGAAGAGACGAACGTATTTCACACATAATAAATAGCCACTGTCAAAGCAATAGACCTTTTCAGGAGGGGTGTGCAAATACTCAAATATATAAATTCGAATGAAATAACAAGTTCGAAAAGAATTATATTAACGAATTGAATTCCTAGTATTCGGTAACTCGAATATTCAATTCGAATATTCAAGTATTCTGCCAAAGACGCGCGGTCGGCGCGGAGCTGACAAAAAAGCCGTTTTTTCTCCCGATGTTACCGCCGTGATGTTAGACGGACCATGTGAGGAACACCTCTTGGTACTACCATTCCACAAAAATCTAACGCACAGGTTAGAAAAAAGAAAAATAACAAACACCACACACTTTACAGCACGCAGATTTACTCATCAACATGACAATATCTAACCTTGGATCATAACTGAAACACCCCGGTTGCGCCGCTTCGAGAGAGGAATTGTTGGGAGGCCGAAATTCCGCGCCATGCCTAATTCTTTTCACGAGTAAAGCCCCTCGTTTCAAAGTGAAGCGCCGATGTAGAACACACTTGCCAAACTCACAGAAATCGGCGACTGCAAGATCAGAAAGAGAAAAACACGCTAACCACGCTGATGAAACCAGCCGAGTTGTCGTCATTGTTCTTTTTGAACCGCAAGCCGTCTAATCTCTGATTCGGAACGAAACGGAACGGAAAAATAGAGTGCCTTGATTTTAGATTGTCTCCAACCTTTCCATAGCCGCGTTTGAATTACGAACTGCGAGAAGGTGAGGAAAAGACGAAAGCTTCGATAGGGCAGGCGTCGTCGCTCTTCCGTTTGCTCGCCTTCTCTCCACGCGACGACCCAACACATGCACACTTACGACCCATCTACGCAGGAGCCGTCGCCGTGGTTTGTTTCGTTTGCTCCCTTTTTTAAATCTAGGCTCTATAAAAGAGGATAGATTGACGTGAGAATTGATGCATAGCGGCAGTTGTACAGTCACTACGCCACCTAACCCTATGTTGTTTTTCTTACTTCAGATCAGGGTTGGGCAGAAATACTGGAAAATGTATTTGGAAATACAAATACTAGGATACATTAAAATAGTAGCCAAAATACTGATACTAAAATACATCTGTAAAAATGTATCGCGATACGTATCGGAAATACATTTTAAATTGAGGCAAAAAGTATTTGGAAATACAAAGACAGGAATACATTTTAGGGAGGGCAGAAATACAAATACAGAAATACTGATACTTCAATACATTTTTCACATTTGTTAGAGACGCCAACTGAGATGAAGCATGAAATGGAAGTTTTTGATCCCGGAACTACTTTTGCCGTATACAGGCTTGGCAATTTGCCTTGAAGGTAGTGGTTTCGGACGACGAGGATTCTTCAATGGGCTTAAAAAAACGTTCCATCAAGAAATGACCGCGGTCCCTTCTCTGACATCCTGTCTGCCTGACGAGGAATGCGAAAAGACTTCGACTTCTACGTAAATTCTGTCCCTCGGATTCCCATCAAAACATCACCACGCCCCTGTCCAATAAGGACGTTTCTGCCAACATTGATCACATGACGTCACGGTGGAATGAACTGGTATTCTTCATCTGTAGGTGTGGCCTTGAACATGAAACTTTACCACGCTGGTGTATCAAAGTCCAATAGGTATTTTCGTTGTAGGTTACATCGTTGAAGATCATGCAGGCAGTGTCATTTGGAATTTTCGAGAATAGTGGACCACCTGAAGCATCCTGGAACACGTGTCTCATCTTCTGTTACGGTTGAAAAAACGATACGATGGCATCCCTGTTGTGAACGTCCTTCCTGCAAACCCTCCGCCACCGACGCATGGATTGCAGTCATCAAGCTTCGCCTAGCATCACCCAAACAGAGACCTCGTGGATTGCGACCTGATATTGCCGGCACAGGTGCGAGCTCTCCGAGAAACAGCGCGCTCGAGACGAGTTGCAGGTGTACGAAATCTGGGTCGGCACACCGAGGCCACGTCTGGCCTCCTTCCTGGGTCTCGGATCCCCAGAGCAGTGGGTCACGTTCACGTCTTCTGATGACGTATCCTTGAGCCCTGCAGTATTACGGGCGCAGCCGCAGACGCATTTAAATCACGGTGATTTGAATATGTGTGAACAGTCACTGCGTGAGTCATCCTACTATTTCAAGTCAACCACCGCCAGGCTCGTGCTGCAACGGACTGGGTGTGACTCAGCTTTTCCGTCTGGGTGTGCTGTGCATGCTAAGCCAAGAGATACATTTATAAGCGAACATTGAATGCCAGCAAACAATGGATCAAGAAATTCCTACCTAAGGACCTGCGGCAGAAGATACTCTGACTCCAATCCTGGCACGCCACATGGTTTGAGTCCCCGACTACGCAACACTTCTCAGAAGAGAGAGAACGACGCATAGAAAAATAGTTTGGAGAATCGGAAGGAACCTTGGTCAGCATAGCAACAATGCCCCAGCATCTCTCAACCCTGATGCCCTAAGAAATAAAAAAAACAAATGCGTTCGGACTTTTTTTTTGTGGGTTGAGGGGGGGGGGGGGAGAGTATTTCTCAAGAAATGTAACGAAATACAATTCATCCTGATTGTATCGCGATACAAAGAAACATTCCAAAATGTATTTCGATACAGTTATACAGATACTGGTGAAAAAAAATGTATCGCGATACAGAAATACAGATACGAAATGTATTTCTGAAATACTATCGCGATACATTTGTATCGCGATACTGCCCAACCCTGCTTCAGATTATATTTTTTAAGCCTGTTTACTCAGATTTAACAGCTATCTGTGTATTTATATAAAATGAAATCCCGGGTGCCCTTTTTCTTTCTTAAAATTGAGACCAAATATAGAAAAATGCCCCTTTTCTGAGATGTGCAAATATAAAAAAGGACATGTTGCGGTGTTGCGTCGTGCTTTTAACAAACAAAAGGCACACGTGGCAAGAACTCCATGGGCGTGGCTGTAACTTTTTTTTTTGATGCTTAGGGTATAGAGATTATGTTTGCGCAATAAAATTGGATCTTTAGTGCCTAACGTCCATAGGCAGCTGCTTTTCTTTTCTTTTCTTTTCATCAGAACTTTTATTCGTTTGAGCTTTTCTTTCGTACGAGATGCATATTCTGCACCAGGCGCATACTCTCCATATATAATCATCTCATTCACAGCAAACTTTTTGGGCCCTTGATGCATATCTACTTAAGTGTGGTTGATTTTTTTTTTGTGTTCTGTACTTTCGATTTATTCTGCTTTGTAACCCCCCCCCCCCTTACATAATGCCCCTTGAGGGTGTGTAAGGTATTTAAATAAAAAAATAAAAATAAATAGATAAACGAAGTGCTTAAACGCAGGAAGCTGAAAATTTCAATAGATGAACTTTCACGTTCTGTTGAAAGCGTCTCCGGAATAAAACTATCTGAGCTCTTTAACATACATTTCAATAATTTGCCCTCTAGCGCGCACAATGAGCATGATTCCTCGTTTATCTCGCACTGCGTAGGAGACACAATTTTCCCATAAACCGACAGACAAATTGGAAGTGATCCGTGTATTTATGGGATTGAATACCAGTAAAACCTATCACATAGAGGATATACAGATAGAGCCCGTTAAATTCGTAATCGATGTGGTGGCCCTCTCTTCGTATATATATTTAACCTAGCATTGTCGAGTGGCCAGTTTCCGAATAAGATGAAACTTGCGAAAGTTTCAGTTTTGCATAAAGGTGCATAAAAAAATTTAGTTACAAATTACAGACCCATCTCGGTTCTTCCGATATTCCCCAAAAGGCTGGAAAGAGTCAAATTTTATCGTTTAGACGAATTGTCTACCCAGAAATCAGTGCTAACTGACTCCCAGTTGGGATTTTGCGAGGGAAAATTCACGGAATGCGCTTTGATATTACAAAAAGAAATATTACAGAATATAGAATGCAAACGGCTGACACTGGGAATATTTATTTATCTTAATAAACCATTTGATTGTCTTAACCATTCAGCGCTCCTTGATAAACGTTCGTGTTATGGCATACGTGGCACGTATTTGATACTTATTCATTAAAATTTAGAACATCAATACCAATGGGTCTCAGGGAATGATCACGTTTCCTCTTTACATATCTTGAAGTTTGGTGTTCCCTAAGGCAGCATACTCGGCCCTCTGCTGTTCAAGGTGTATATGAACGATATAGTCAATATTTCCAACCAAGCACGTCTTATAATGGATGCAGACGACGCGAGTATATTTCTATCTGCATCGAATATGGACGAACCTATAGGCATGGGAAAATTAGTTCTGGAATAGTTTCTTTCTTGGTTAACAATAAATGGTCTTAAAATAAACATAGTAAAGTCTAAAACAATTTTGTTTAGACGTGGAAATAAGGAAATTATTAGTCATTATGCACTACAGATTGGCAGCGACCAAATTGAAATATTGAAACAGAACCAAACGCTAGGTGTCATTTTTTTCAAAACTTATGCAATGGAATGATCACATCGAACACATAGTTAAAGAAACTGTCAAAATTTGTTGGAATAGTATCCCACTGTCGCTCCTCGTTGCAAGTAAATATTAAAATGCATATTTATCACGCTTTGTTTAGCTTACAAATTAACTATTGTCATTTGGTTTGGGGCGCAACAATTAAATGCAATATGAAGAAACCAACGATCCCACAAAAGAAAATGCTGCGTTTTATTGCAAACGTGCCTTACGACACTCATACGTAACAATTATTTCTAAAATTCAACGTCACGAGGATTGCCAGTGTATAGACGTACCGTTTGCTATGTTCTTATTTATTTTCGACCGACGAGTTCATTTCTTTTTGTCTAATGTATCCCACCTGACACAACGTGAATCTTCCATCCTTGTCAAACGCAGAGAGTTCTGGAATGTGCCTCATTTTCGTACAAATATGCGCTGCACTCTATTGCGCATAACCTGCCCACGTTACTTACCAAGTTCATAATAGACCACAATGAGATTCACTGTTTAACAAAAAAAGATGTACGCATTTGTTTTATTTAGACAAAGTGTAGTGTAAAGTAGTTACCATGCCCAGTAAGTGCAGGGGCACCAGACCCAGACAAGCTACCTCATGGATGCATTTTGTCTGGTGCCCTGACCACAATATTGCTGAAAATAAATATTACTTACTTACTATATTTATTATGTGAAATAAAGGAGAGGACAAGCTTATAAAATTCATTAATTTTGCGAACAATTTTAACCGATATCTTAAATTTACGTATAAATACTTCAATACGGAAATATACTTTCTGCATATCAAACTTATTATTACGAGAAATATTTTAAAAGCGACATTATATAGAAAGTCCATGGACAGACGTCGATTCCTCCATTATATTAGATGTCATCCCGCTCCCAACAAGAAAGGCATACCATATGGTCAAATGCTACGCTCGCTACGTTTATGTTCAGAAGACACTGATTTTGAATATAAAGCTTTCATATTTGGGTGAAGATTTTATGAATAGAGGATATCCATTGCCATTAATGACTAATTCGATATCAAAAGTCTAAATAGTTCCCCGCAGTGAAGGTTTGTTACAAAAACCAAAACAAAATACCTATAAATTCCGACTCTTTTTAACCTATCAATCCCAACTAAAAAACCTCTATAATATCCCGAGACGCCATATGAATATATTACACATAGGCACGTCCTTCAAAAGTATAATTCCGCAGTCACCAGGTATTACGTTTAAGAAACTACGTAATTATATGGACATTTTTGGACAATCAAGAATTTCCACTTAACGTAACATGGTTCCCGTTGGTTGCGTAAAATTTTTATTTATTTATTTATTTATACTACTGGTCCTTGTTCAGGACCATTGTAGGAATGGTTACATTCATGAGGTTACAAAATAGCCATCAAACAAACAAACAAACGAACAAACACAAGAACCAAATGACTCTAATATGTCACGAAAGGAAAAACATGCAAGCAAATACAAACAAAATCTTCACTCAACACTGAAATGTTTTCGTACAGAATCAAGAAATGAAATTAGGGAACTAGAGCTCGTTATTTCAGCGGGTAAGTTATTCCAATCTTTGAAAGTACGAGGAAAAAATGAGTATTTGAAAACATTATTTCGCGGCAACGGCTCAATGATATAATACGGATGTTGGCTACGTGTATTGGAGCGCGCAGAAAATGATATATACTTGTCTTTATTGATGTTGATCATGCCATGAATTATCTGGAAGAGCAGTTTCAATCTGTTAATAGTATTTCTCGTGCTGAGGGTTGATAAATGTGCGTTACTAAGTAACTCACTAACTGAAGCATGCCTGTTATATACCCCGTAAATGAATCTAACCGCTTTTCTTTGTACCATTTCCAGCGTATTGATGTCTTATTTTGTGTAAGGGTCCCATATTACGCTCGCGTATTCCAAGATAGGAAGAACAAAAGTTTTGTACGCCAATAGTTTTGTATCCGGAGCTGCCTTCCGTAATTTGCGTCTCATAACCCATAGTTTTCTAGATGCTTTATCTATAACCGCGCTGATATGTTTATCCCATTTTAAATTGTGTGTTATATGTAGTCCTAAATAAGTATATTCATTAACCCGGATCAGTGCTTGGTTATCTATGTGGTACATGAAAAGTGAGGGGTGCTTTTTATGGGTGATAGACATAAATACAGTTTTTTTCTTTATTAAGTACCATTTGCCAATCTTTGCACCATTTTGATATTTCCTGAAGGCTATTATTTAGGATGAGGTGATCATCGGGACTTTTGATTTCATAATATAAGATGCAATCATCAGCATACAATCCTATGTTTACTCTGATATTAGTAGCTATATCATTGATAAATATCAAGAAAAGCAGTGGCCCCAAAACTGACCCCTGTGGTACCCCGGATTCTACATTTGCTATGGAAGATGCAGTTTGGTTAAGCATTACATATTGTCCTCTCCCCGACAGGAAATCCTGAATCCAGTTTACGATTTGATCGTTTTTTAACATCGCACGTAATTTTAATAAAATCTTTGGATGGGAAACCTTGTCAAAGGCCTTTGAAAAGTCAAGGTAGATTACATCAACATGGCCTCGGCGAATTATAACTGAAGAAAAATTATGCACTGTTCCAACTAATTGAGATATTGTTGAGTATCCGGCTCTAAAACCATGCTGTACATTCGATAGAAGATTATGCTCCGTGACGTAGGCAACTGTATATTTAGCAATAATATGTTCAAGTAATTTCCAACTGATACACGTCAAAGAAATGGGACGATAGTTAACTGCTATCCGAGGGTCACCCGATTTATATATGGGTTTAACGATTGCTAGCTTCCAGTCTGCAGGTAATCTCGAAGTGGCCAGTGACGTTTTAAAAATGACAAACAAATATTTTGAAACCCATTCCGCATAGCGTTTAAGAAACATGTTGGGGATGTCATCCGGGCCGCTGCTTTTCTTTACATCATAGTTTAGTAATAATGACAAGATACCTGCCTCATTGATAGTAATGTTCTGGAGACCGGGTAGCTGTGATTGGACGTCGTAGTTAGGAACAATGTTGTTATCTCTTGTGAACACGGAATAAAATTGGTCACTAAAAATGGTAGCGATTTTAAATTCGTCATCAATTATACAACCGTCAACAACAAGGGATGAACATTTTTTGTCTTTGAAAGTACTTATATGCCGCCAAAAAATTTGTGGTGCTGCTTTTATGAATGACGAGAGGCAGATATTATAATACCATTGTTTTGATTCGCGTACTGCCTGTTTAAGTTTCTTGCTACAAGAAAGATAGCTTTCTCTGGCTGATAGAAGGCCGGATCGCTTCCAAGATTTCTGCAGTCTGTTCACTTTCCTTTTTATATGTATCACGCTTCTCGTGATCCATGGGTTATGTTTGCTTATTTTTTTATTTCGGTAAGGAACATATTTTGAAACGCATCGAGTAACAATTGCAACGAAACGATTCCATAACTGATCCACACAGTCCGGTGTGGCTGATAAAGATACAAAGTCATCGTACTCAAAAGCCAGTTCGTCCGTGATAGCGTTATCGTCAGCATTATCGAAGTTCAATACTTTAATCTTCTTCTCCGCGGGGTGCGCAATCTTATTAAACAAAGTAAGTAATACTGCCTTGTGATCAGACAGCCCTTCAACAACTTCACATTCATAGCCGTCAGCACTAGCACCAGCAGACAAAAAGATCAGGTCTAGGATTGACCTGCAATCTCCCACTACTCTCGTGTCACTGTCAACAACCTGACATAAATTAAAAGAAAAGGCAATATCTATGAGTTCAGCGCAGTTTTCAGCATCAGTACTTCCGTGCGTTAGGCAGGCCCAATTAATATCTGGCAAATTAAAATCCCCGCCTACTATGACTTTCTTTTTTTCTGTTGATATTTTACCAAGGCACATTTTTAGTTCTTCCAAAACCAAGACAGGAGAATTAGGCGACCTATATACGGATGCCACAACGTAGGATGAATTTTCAAATTCAACACTGCACCACACAGACTCATTAGTGTTGTCAAAATGGAGCTGCCGGTACGGGATACCAGATTTCAATATAATTGCTACACCTCCCCCTCGTGATCCCCGATCTTTACGTATAATATTATAACCCGGCGGCACAATCTCCGAATCGTGAATCTCGTCATTGAGCCAAGTTTCTGTCAAAATCAATATGTGTGGGCAGTACGTGAGTAAAAGGTGTTCAAGTGCAATTACTTTATTCACGATGCTACGGGCGTTGATGTTCATGACTATTAATGGACTTTGATTACGTTTTCGTGGTTGTCATTGCTCATCCCGAGACCGGAGATGTACTCTCTCCTCTTTACTTTCGTCCCAGCGATAAACTTTGTCACCTATAATTAATTTATCGAAACTAAGTTTTACTTTCTTGTTAGCTGCCCTATCTTCTGCTGAACTGGCCCACAATTTCTTTCGTAGTTCCTGAACATGGCTAGAATAATCCTCCGATATTGAAATGTCGGAGCCTTTTAGTTTCCGCGCATTATTAAATATCCAAACCTTTTCCCTGTAATCAAGCAGCTTTAAAATAACCGGTCTAGGTCTTTCACCGCCCTTCTTTCCCAATCTATGGCACCTCTCGATACCAGTGACGGAAATGCCCAGCTTATCTTTGAACTGACGAGGGTAGAAAGTTGGGCAAGTTGGTGATTCATACTGATTAAAAAGCGCGACAGGACAACGGACAGAGAAGGAGACACAGACACAGCGCTACTTACAACTGAACTTTATTTCCGCTGCTGCTCGGTATTTATTACCGGCTACAACACAAACAAGTTGGGAAACTATAAAATACACATCGCAAAAATCTTAAAAAACAACAACATAAAAAGCTAAAATTCCTGCATCACTCATCGGCACCCACCCGAAACTAATCATGTTTGGTCAAGAAACTGCAATTCTTTTTTTGATAACGATAAAGAGGGTGCGCTGACACATTGCAGCCCTAATCTAGCAATTTCTCGGGCCTCGAGTATTTCCCTTGTGGTCTTGTTTTTGTTTTTGTTCAGTACTGTACAATCTGTGAAATTCGGGGTACAGCCACAATCCCGGCAATGCACACCGAGGTGTCCTGATATGACAGCTTCAACGTTGTAACGATGTTCCCTCAATCTTTCATTTAGGCAGCGACCAGTCTGCCCCACATACTGACGCCCGCACGATAATGGCACAGAGTACACAACCTCTTCTTTGCACTCAACAAAGCACGTTTTGTGATTTTTTGTGCAGCCGGGTCTGCTTATGACGTCTGAGGCGGAATTTACCTTTTTACATAAACTAGCCAATTTGACCGGAGCTGAAAAGACAACGTTAACCCCTGCGTGCCGGCCCACCCTTTTCAGGTTATGGGACACTTTATGTAGGTATGGAATGACCACTGGTTTCTCTTTTTTCTTTTTCTGTACTTCCGTTCCCTGCCTATTTTTATTCTTTAACGTCTTAAGCATGTTCTCTGCTACGGCTGATAGAAGAGAGACTGGATACCCCGCGGACTCGAGTCTTGACACCTGATTCTTAAAACTTTCGTTGATCTTATGAGTGCACGACTTCTTTAGAGCGTTACCGAAGCAAAGATTGATTATCCCCCTTTTCACGAGCTTTGAGTGCGCCGACGCGAATGGCAGGATCGGCTTGTTCCCCCTTGGCTCATAAACCCAACATACATGCCCTGGTCGGAAGTCAAGCCTCAGGTCCAAGAACCTAATAGAACCCCCCACCGGCACTTCATGTGTTAGCACCAGGGGCCTTAGACAGTCACTAAAAGTGGACAGGTTCACGGACACCAGCTCCTCAAAGACATCTGAGCTACAGTCCAAGAGGATTAAAAAATCGTCCACAAATCTGAAAACGCTTACCACCTTAGAACCCTCAAATTTGCTAGCCAGGATTCGATCAAGGGCCGCTAGAAAAATGTCGCTAAGTACCGGTGCTATACGGGAACCAATACACACACCCATCTTCTGAATAAAAGTGCTTTCGTCCCACGTGGCAAACGTCGACCTTAGATAAAACGTCGACCTTAGATAAAATGAGGCAGGACTCAGTGTAAGCAGTTTTCTTGAACTCCTGACATTTTATCTAAGGTCGACGTTTGCCACGTGGGACGAAAGCACTTTTATTCAGAAGATGGGTGTGTGTATTGGTTCCCGTATAGCACCGGTACTTAGCGACATTTTTCTAGCGGCCCTTGATCGAATCCTGGCTAGCAAATTTGAGGGTTCTAAGGTGGTAAGCGTTTTCAGATTTGTGGACGATTTTTTAATCCTCTTGGACTGTAGCTCAGATGTCTTTGAGGAGCTGGTGTCCGTGAACCTGTCCACTTTTAGTGACTGTCTAAGGCCCCTGGTGCTAACACATGAAGTGCCGGTGGGGGGTTCTATTAGGTTCTTGGACCTGAGGCTTGACTTCCGACCAGGGCATGTATGTTGGGTTTATGAGCCAAGGGGGAACAAGCCGATCCTGCCATTCGCGTCGGCGCACTCAAAGCTCGTGAAAAGGGGGATAATCAATCTTTGCTTCGGTAACGCTCTAAAGAAGTCGTGCACTCATAAGATCAACGAAAGTTTTAAGAATCAGGTGTCAAGACTCGAGTCCGCGGGGTATCCAGTCTCTCTTCTATCAGCCGTAGCAGAGAACATGCTTAAGACGTTAAAGAATAAAAATAGGCAGGGAACGGAAGTACAGAAAAAGAAAAAAGAGAAACCAGTGGTCATTCCATACCTACATAAAATGTCCTATAACCTGAAAAGGGTGGGCCGGCACGCAGGGGTTAACGTTGTCTTTTCAGCTCCGGTCAAATTGGCTAGTTTATGTAAAAAGGTAAATTCCGCCTCAGACGTCATAAGCAGACCCGGCTGCACAAAAAATCACAAAACGTGCTTTGTTGAGTGCAAAGAAGAGGTCGTGTACTCTGTGCCATTATCGTGCGGGCGTCAGTATGTGGGGCAGACTGGTCGCTGCCTAAATGAAAGATTGAGGGAACATCGTTACAACGTTGAAGCCAAGGTATATGTACATATGGTAGCGAAGCTTCCATAGAAGCCCACGTGTCGAAAAAATGGCGGCTCACGGGGCTTCACTAGCGCCATCTATGTGTCGTGATAGCATTTCCCGGGGAACAAAAAATAAACAGGAAGTGACGTCACTTCCGAAAAAAAAGAAACGTGACGTCACTTTCGTGTGCCTTTCGGCGCGAAAATTAAATATAAAAATAAACCGGGACTGCAGGCAAAAAGGACGATCGTTTAGTGTGACTAAAAAGCTTTGTTTGAGACTTTTTAGAAACTGGGGCTGCAGGAAAAAAGGACGATTGTCGTTTTTGCCTGCAGTCACGGTCTCTAAAATGTCTCAAACAAAGCTTTTTAGTCACACTAAAAAGTCTCAAAGCTGTTCCAAGCTATGTTTGAAACGCTTTTAGTGTGTCGTCCTTCTTGCCTGCAGTCTCAGGTTTTTCGGGGTTTTTTTGTTTGTTTTTTCGTTATGTTGAATCTGCACCATCTCGTTTGGACCCTTAATTCTGCGCGGAAATCATTTTCTTTTACGCGGCCGCCTTTTTTAGGCAGTTCACTTCGAGAATCATTTTTTTTTCGTCCCACAGAAGTACCTTAAAAGAACCGCGTTTTGCTTTTTGCTTCAGCTTTTTCGGAAATAAGGGAGCGGCATAAAGGTGACTGACCTCACAAAAAAGTGAATAACAATACCGTTGCTCGAGTGTGTTAGCGGTAAAGTCACACGACAGTAATTCTAATGAAAGTCTAATGTTGCACTAACATTTTATTCACATACAACTGCTTACAACCACTCAACCAGAACACTCATGAGAAGCATACAATCAGTATCTAGTTTTAAGGTAGAAGAAAACAAGTAGATCAATACATAAGTCACATTATGACAGGATAACACATAACACACGGTACAATTGGCTGCCTGTTGTGTGGGCATTGTCAGTTTATAGACAGCCATCAATATCCCATATTTTAGACTTTCGAGGAAAGCCGTGTTCAACACTTTATAATACACAGAAAAATATAACAGCTGTTGTTGCCGTTCATGGGCAAGGTACCATCATCCAGAAAGCTTTTTCACTTGCGTACGATGGTGCTGCGTACTCTGAAGCCTCCCTTGCACGCATGAAGTATTTTGGAGCCCTCCAGCAGGCTGCACGGCAAAGGCCAGTGTTTTTTGCACCTTAAAACCAGAGGTTTGAATCAGTGACAAAATTACATGGGCAGTCTGTAACCCAAAACACTGTAAGCACCTTAATTTTCGCGATAACCTTTTTTTCGAGAATTTCGCAATTTGATGAAAATCGCAAAAAAATGAGTCATCCATGGATGTGAAAGCATTAAATATCGCTCTAGATCGCGAAATTTTGCGCCCGCCAATTTTCTCGAAAGAGACACAATGCAAAATATCGAGCCCACAAAAATAAAGTATTTTACACCATACGAAAGGCTAGAAAACCAAATATACTGCTTTGAAAATGTACTCTTTGTGGTTTCACGTGCTTAGCCTTTGCACTTGTTGCCTAGCTTTACACTTTGCTGATGACTCAACGAGTTTAGTGTTGTTGTTGTTTTCGTGCAAACCAGTTTAGCTTGACTTTAGCAAACAGAGAAAACAAATTGTCATACACATCGTCCTTACACACAGCAAGAGGCGTTTGGACCTCCTGATAAAAAAGTACACAAGGATTATGCCCTATGCCCTCCTTTGAAATGAGGTTGTTGATGCTCGCCTCGAAAAACACGCTCACAAGCCTCAACGAATGATGAGAAAGTAGAGAAGGGAACTGACAGGGTCCCTTCCCTTCTTTCTCTCAGATACACTCAAGTTCAGGAGCACTTACAGTAGTTCAAGTGGCGGGTTAAAAGCTAGGTAAAACAATAAGTAGCTGTGAGGTGATCTAAGAGCATCCTCAGAGACTTCATTGTCAAGTAGAAGCCACGAATGCAGTTTTGGTTGGCTTCTACATCCAAGTGCTTGCAGGTTTTCAAAAACGTCAATGCCTTGTTTGAAAAACTCCTCATGGACAGAGCCATTATGCATTGCAGAGGCAAAGGGCGTTTTGGAAACTTTGTGCGAGCTATTTAGGTTGTCAAAGAGACGGCCGATTTTTTCAATGAATCTCGCTGTGTGAATAACAGCAGCTGGCAATTCCTGGAACGTTAGAAAGGCATACATTGCAGGAGCACAGTGGTTGCTAAACACTTGGGCCGCTAGTTTCACCGACATCTTTTAGCAGAACGTCAAATTAAAGTGCTTTTCGTTCAGCTTGGGCATAGAACGGATCTCAAGTGTCCGGTCCTTTTCATGAGCTTCTTTTATGTACGAGCTTTTCACTACGTGATCACAAACTTTGACGTCATACTTAAATAACATGTTTCTGAGGCACTTCAGCAGGTGCAGAACATCAGAAAGGAAAAAGAGAGGTTTGCCATTGACATCTATGCCAGGCTTCTCGGAAATTACAAGGCATGAAAAAAGAGAGACGTTCTGGCTCCCCTGATCACATACCACAGCTACTGGCTCCAGGCCAACATACACAAGAACGCTGTAGCACTGGAAAAGAAGATCCTGTAGGACAATGGTAGTCGTGCCCTTATGAGCAAAAAAGTAGCCAAGTGGCTGCTTCAATGGTGTTCGGATTCCTTCTGCTATAAACACGAGAGCCTTGTTTGATAGGTTTGCATCTTGCGCACCATTATTATGCTCCTCAAGTCCTTCGAACCTGTCAGATGAGGGGTTGTCGGAGAACTCTTCTTTAATGTGCCTCTCATCAAAGACTATGCTGCTGGCCCGATCGGCTCATGAAAAGGAAGTTGCTCGCCTCTTTACCCGCTCGAAAACGTCGGGGTAAAATCTAACTCTCAATGGAACACATGAAGCCACAGCTGAAGTGATCGGACTGGTGACAACCTAAGCAGTCGCCTACAATACTTACAGCCCTTTGGGCCATGAAAAAGAGGCTCAAAGCCAAAGCCTTGTTCTGGCTGCACCATTCTCGACCAAACCCACTTACATCCCTCATCCTAAGCTGGGCCTCAACGAGTGCACCGACGGCTGGAGCCACATCAACGCGGATACTCTCAACTACACCAACAACAGTCCTCATCTGACGCCGCCGTTGCAGCCTTCTTTGCGGCCTCTTGTTTCATTGTTGGATCTGTCGTACCTTGGCTTTCAGTTTGTCCATCTTTATCTTGTCAATGCGGCGGCCCTTGCTTGATGCTGCAAGGTGACATAAAGCAGATCAGTAAACTCCAAGAATGTTTATAGGTATGTAAATGGTAGCCAAAAAGAACTTTCATTCCTTGTCAAGTTGTACAAGGTTTTTAAAACCAAGAACAGCAAAAAGTTTGATAACATACTAACATATTGATTAGAGCGTCGATGATTATGACCTCATACTCCTGTAGGCCAGACCAATTCAGGTAAATTCAATTATCCTGGGCGATTTCGTAACACGCGCAAACAACGCTGCAAAGGAAGAGCAAATTGCAAGCTAAACATTTCTAGTAAAAGCACGCCACGCCTCCAGGCAGTGCAGTAGTAGGCCGAGTGTAGCTTTGTTATTTGTCATTGTGCACATCCAGCCAACCCTGATAGATTTATGAAAACTAACAACAGATAGGAAAATACTTTACAAGGGGGCATGGCATAACATAACACAACACAACACAGCAGGCATCTCACTGACACTAACAGATTCTCACCTTCGAGTGTCGATAGGAAACCGATGCAGCGAAGCGCCAGCCGCGCGGTGGTCTCTTCGGCATTCTTCTACGGAGCAACGTCTCGTTGCATAACGCGCGGAGCTCATCGTAACAAAGGACGTTGAGCCCATCGGACGTAGCAGCGTCCAACCGCACGAAAACGACTGGTCCTATATCACTCTGACGTTGCGCTCCCGCCCACGTAACTGGGGTCATCGCGCTGAGTGAACAAAACTTTTCAAACTGTGTAAAGTACCGGTAGAACAATTCAAAAATCACGTGGAGTCCTGAAAAACAACAAGCAGACGGACGTCAAAAGCCGGCCCCTTCGCGCAGCACGAGGTCTCTGCAAATTATCGCTATTACAAGCCAGCCTTGTTGCTTGTGGAGTTCAGAGGGCGCTAAGAACAAGTTAGTATATTATTACTAATAAGCTATTTCTGCTTTTTTCGACCGCAATAAACCTTATTTCAGAAAACTAACAGTAATATACAAAAATTAAAAATAAAACTTACTATAATTTATTTTAACTTAATTTTATTTGTATATAGTTTGCCATAACGTCTCCTAGTCGCGCTTCAAGCGCATCGTAACCACGTGACCCTCTAAGTTGATGTCACTGGCAATTGGTTTTGTACCGTGTTTTGGCCGAAGTTTCGCTACCATCTGTACATATACCTTGTTGAAGCTGTCATATCAGGACACCTCGGTGTGCATTGCCGGGATTGTGGCTGTACCCCGAATTTCACAGATTGTACAGTACTGAACAAAAACAAAAACAAGACCACAAGGGAAATACTCGAGGCCCGAGAAATTGCTAGATTAGGGCTGCAATGTGTCAGCGCACCCTCTTTATCGTTATCAAAAAAAGAATTGCAGTTTCTTGACCAAACATGATTAGTTTCGGGTGGGTGCCGATGAGTGATGCAGGAATTTTAGCTTTTTATGTTGTTGTTTTTAAGATTTTTGCGATGTGTATTTTATAGTTTCCCAACTTGTTTGTGTTGTAGCCGGTAATAAATACCGAGCAGCCGCGGAAATAAAGTTCAGTTGTAAGTAGCGCTGTGTCTGTGTCTCCTTCTCTGTCCGTTGTCCTGTCGCGCTTTTTAATCATTATCTTTGAAGACTGTATTAGTTACAATATCGCGCAGACTTTCCGAAGATTCACGCTGTTCTTCCTTTATCCAATATATGATCACGTTGTTCCTTCGTGAACGATTTTCCAAGTCATCAATTTTACGGGTCAAGAAAGAAACAGTTTCTGCAAGTTTTGTTATTTTGTTTTCTGCCTGCGCAAGCTGTCTAGCAGTCTCGTTTAGGAGGTCAACCTTATTTTCAATCGTCGTAAGTCTGCTTTCAAATGACGATAGCTTCCTATCTATGGTTGCTTGGCCTCTTCTTAATTCAGCTATTTCATCTAAGATTGATTTTTGACCTTCGAGGAGTTCTTTCATGTCAGAATCGGGTCCAGATTACTTTCAACATCTCCACACAACAAAAGAAGTTGTACGAATGCACAATAACATTCACGAAGGAGAGCCAGACACTTTTTAGGGCAAGGCAGCAGCACTAGGCATACATCATTACTCCTGTAACTCCATAAAGGTGAATGTCTCCCCTGAATGAAGAGCAGATACTGTTTTAGCCTCGTGACATGCATGCGGCCGCCTTGCCCATTGAAGATGTCAGGCGATGCGCGGCTTTTTATACGGTCTTGCGGCGGTGGTGGGGTAGATGACGTCACACCGTACGGAAGATCACGCTGCAGTAGATTCTCTTGCCAGTCATTCTGCATCGTCGGTCCGGTTTTGGAGCCTTGCTTGAGCGTAGGCGTTGCCACGCTACTTTCTTCGACAGGGATCAAGCATAACACTTGATTTTCCGCAGCTGGCTTGTTGTCGACGTTCCGTGGTCCCACACAGGCGAGTACCTGAATGAAGAGCAGATACTGTTTTAGCCTCGTGACATGCATGCTGCCGCCTTGCCCATTGAAGATGTCAGGCGATGCGCGGCTTTTTATACGGTCTTGCGGCGGTGGTGGGGTAGATGACGTCACACCGTACAGAAGATCACGCTGCAGTAGATTCTCTTGCCAGTCATTCTGCATCGTCGGTCCGGTTTTGGAGCCTTGCTTGAACGCAGGCGTTGCCACGCTACTTTCTTCGACAGGGATCAAGCATAACACTTGGTTTTCCGCAGCTGGCTTGTTGTCGACGTTCCGTGGTCCCACACAGGCGAGTACCTGAATGAAGAGCAGATACTGTTTTAGCCTCGTGACATGCATGCTGCCGCCTTGCCCATTGTGAAAATAATAAATGTAACTTATGTTCAAAGATTTTGGTTGCTGACTACCTCACAAGTACAGCAAACAATTTTACTTGGAAAATAAATGACCCTTTTATTTGTAATTTTCAAAATGTAATATTTTAGTTCGATAGATGAAATGCCTAATTCAATACATAGCAGAGACTGGAACAAGTGTAGGACAACGTATGACCTTACATAAAAGTAATATTCGTACTCTCGTATCAGGACCAGTTTCTCGTCGCTTGAATTTCGCAAATCAAAATGGAATTTCACATTTCAGTTTTATTATACTTCAAGATAATATTGCCGCGCGCAGGGCCGAGAAAGCAACGCTCGGTCACGGACCTCTAGAAAGTTCTTGTTTATTCTTGTTCCGGACGTAACTTTTATCATTTATTCCTGCTTTTTGTTGTTCTAGAAAGTGCTTGTTCATCCTCGCCCCGAACGCGGTATGCTCGAACTTTCTCCGCCGAATCTTCGAGATAGTGACTCACTCTAGATAAGAGGCCGCCCGCGACCTTGTCGAGTCAGTCTCCCTTCAGCGCTCAATTCTGCTGTCTCGCCGACATCGACGCCCGCGACGCTCTGCTGTTATCTTTTCTTTCCTTCTTTATTTCGGGCACAAGTTCGCCTCATTAAACGTTCAGTTTCTTTAGTTATTCTTCGCCTCATCATTTGTCATCCGTGACATTTTTGGTGGAGGTGCGGGGTACCCCAGCCCATAAAGCGTACCCCTCTGAGGCTTTGCAGCACACGTCGAATCCCCGGTTTAAGAAGACCGTACGTGGAGACGACCGAGACCCGAGAAAGCCGCCGTGATTAAGGGTTGCCCCCAGAATTCGATCTACTTCCGAAGACCAAACAGTCGACGAAGCCGACAATGAACCCCCAGTCGTTGCAGACCCCGACCGCCGCCCCCGTCGTCTACCTGCCCTTCGCCCCTCGACGGGAAAACTAGGCGCGGCAACCCCTGGAGGTGGAGTTGCCGAAGACGACCGACGCCAAGATCCTCCACAAACGTCGGAGGGCTCCCACACTAGCGACGAGACTCATCAGAGCGAAGCTTCTGCGACGGTGTCGAATAACCTCGACGTTACCATCGACGGCCACGACGAGAAGGCAAAGAATGAACCATGCTGGACGCCATGCTGCCCCATGAGCCTGTGGATGACGGATGCGACGATGCCCATGTGGTCACCCAACGAGCAGAAGAAGTACGCCAGCTGGCCCGTCTTCGAATAAAAGCCCAGCAACGTGTGGATGCTGGCCGCTACAGCCTTCGTCGCCGCGACGTGGAGTTCCAGCCCGGAGACAAAGTGTGGGTGTGGACGCCCATTCGCCGCCGCGGCCTCACCGAAAAACTGTTAAAACGCTACTTCGGACCCTACAAGGTCATCCGCCGCCTTGGGGACTTGAACTACGAGGTGCTCCCCGACGGAACCCGACCATCAGGACGCCGCCAGCCACGACCCGAAGTTGTCCACGTAGTTCGGCTCAAGCCGTTCTACGCGCGCTAGGACTGCTAGGATTGTTTATTTCGTTTCACCGTAAATTTTTAGCCATTTCTGTTTCCCTTTCGCGTTGCATCGGGACGATGCACTTTTAAAAGGGGGGGATAATGCCGCGCGGAGGGCCGAGAAAGCAACGCTCGGTCACGGACCTCTAGAAAGTTCTTGTTTATTCTTGTTCCGGACGTAACTTCTATCATTTATTCCTGCTTTTTGTTGTTCTAGAAAGTGCTTGTTCATTCTCGCCCCGAGCGCGCTATGCTCGAACTTTCTCCGCCGAATCTTCGAGATAGTGACTCACTCTAGATAAGAGGCCGCCCGCGACCTTGTCGAGTCAGTCTCCCTTCAGCGCTCGATCCTGCTGTCTCGCCGACATCGACGCCCGCGACGCTCTGCTGTTATCTTTTGTTTCCTTCTTTATTTCGGGCACAAGTTCGCCTCATTAAACGTTCAGTTTCTTTAGTTATTCTTCGCCTCATCCCCAGGCAGCACACTTGCTTGGGCTAGCTGGAGCCAGGATTGGGCCTTGGCCGTAGTAGACTGGACCGGGACCGCCCAGGGAATTCGGTGAACTGCCAGCCTGGCGTCTCACCGTATTTCCCGGGCACCGGTATGCCACGGAACTGCCAGGGAAGGGATTTCCTTGGCGTTCCTTGTCTTTTCTTGGTCCGAGCAGACCAGTGTAGACAGGCGGCCGCCAACATTGGCGCTTCAGTGTGTTCATTGGCCCCAGGATTCCACGGAACTGCCAGGGAAGTGATTTCCTTGGCGTTCCTTGTATTTTGTTGGTCCGAGCAGACCAGTGTAGACAGGCGGCCGCCAACATTGGCGCTTCAGTGTGTTCATTGGCCCCAGGATTCCACGGAACTGCCAGGGAAGGGATTTCCTTGGCGTTCCTTGTCTTTTCTTGGTCCGAGCAGACCAGTGTAGACAGGCGGCCGCCAACATTGGCGCTTCAGTGTGTTCATTGGCCCCAGGATTCCACGGAACTGCCGGGAAGTGATTTCCTTGGCGTTCCTTGTATTGTCTTGGTCCGAGCAGACCAGTGTAGACAGGCGGCCGCCAACATTGGCGCTTCAGTGTGTTCATTGCCCCAGGATTCCACGGAACTGCCAGGGAAGTGTTTCCTTGGCGTTCCTTGTCTTTTCTTGGTCCGAGCCGACCAGGGTAGACAGGCGGCCACCAACATTGAGTGCTTAGTGGCGCATCAGTGTGTTCATTGGCCCCGCGATTCCAAGTAACTGCCAGGGAGTGATTTCCTTTGCAGTTCCTTGTACTGTCC
>JABSTQ010004112.1:0-22595 GCA_013358835.2 Ixodes persulcatus
CAGGTATGTGATACTGAGGTTTTACTGTACTGTGCACCATGCTGAAACAAAAATTCACCAGAACTCGGGAAGGTTGTTTCCAATCTTTTACTTGACCCCTTCTGAGCTCAGTTATGTTATTATAACTACTACCGTATTTACTCGCATAATGAACGCACCCTCCACAACGGGTATCAATATTTCAACTTTTTTCTTGTTCTCACGTAATGAACACACTTTGTGGGTCGCCTGTCAGTACCGCCCGATCAGGCCGAGTTCCATTCGCCCCGAGGAAGCCACACAGGGAGCGCTATCATTTAGGAATACTTTATGAATACTCAATTGCGTGAGTCGGCCGGGTGCTGCGGAGGGCCAAGGCTGCCTTGTGGTCCGCATCTTCCCTGGGCTCGCCCAGCACCGTCTCTTCCGTTGGAGGTCTTGTTCGGCACCCGCTCTTCTGTTGGTCACGGCATCTCGAACTGTCCGTATCCTCGCGCGCACCCCACGAGCCTCTCCCTTCTTCGTCTTCGCCGCTCTCGGCGCCGTCCCTCCGCGTGCCGTGCGGCTCACTGTCCCCCACACTCCCCTCCCCTCAAGCCTCAAAGTCCGGGGGGGTCCGAAGCATCCGGAGTCACTGGGCCGAGTCACTGGACTCCAGGTCGCTCATCTCCGCGTCGCTGGTGACGGTGGACGTGCGTCAGGTAGTCCGTGAACTCCTGGTAGGGGGACTTGACGAGCTCCCGCTCCCGCCACAGGTCCGGGGTCAGGTAGCGGTACGTCTGTTGGGTGGATAGGCAGGTGGTCTTGGCAAAGTTGCCCAGGGTGGCCGTCGAGCCGCGGGCCGAGGTGTTAACAGCCCTCGATGCCCGCCATGTGCAGCAGCTTCTTGGACACTGGGACGGACACGATGCCTGTGCCGCGGGGTGCCGGGATCAGCCGCACCAGGACGCTGCCACCCCTGCCGGTCACGTTGCAGGGGACGGTGTGGGGCTTTCCGATCTTGTTTCCCCAATAGCCCCTGCAGACGGGGATGACGGACAGCTTGGCCAGCATGATGGTTTCACGGATGGCCGTGGCCGCCTCTTTGAAGCACTTGACAGTGACACCCAGGCCCACTGGCCGTTGAAGTCCCCATTAGCCGCAGAGGCCTTGAAGCGGGTGCGCTGGCCGGCACGCGTCTGCTTCTGCACCGGCATGACCGTCAGCACCTCGTCCTTCAGCGTGTCCCTGGGACTTCCCCGTTCTACCGTGTCTCGGCCGCGTTGCCTTCGTTGACGTGGTCGACGTCGGGATTGTTTACCCCGTCTTCTGCCAACCAGGTGGACCACCCTGACGGTTGGCTCGTCTTGCTCCTTGCCAACCAGGTTGACCACCCTGACGGTTGGTTCGCCTTGCTCCTTGCCAACCAGGTTGACCACCCGGTGCGTTGGGCTGGCTGGTCCTTTGCCGGAAGGGTTGACCACCCTGGGAGGGGGTCCGGCTGGCCCCGCCGGTATCCCAGGAGGTGGAAGGTCGCCCTCCTGGATGGCGCCATTCATTCTGGTTCCTCCGGGGGCATTTCTGGACAGAACAAGCTCTATTAACATCTTTCAAAGATTAGATCAAGTTCTAGGCCGCAGATTATAGCGCCGCGCCGAGCCCCTATCAGATCTCTCACCGACGGGTTCGTGCACTGTTCGGCTACCGCGCTTAGGCCGCGTTGCCGGTCGCGCGCGAGAGTCACGCGGAACGGAGGATTCCTCGTTTTGTTCACGTTCATCGTCATCCCGATCACGAAGATGGTACTTTTTCAGGTCTGAGATATGGACCGGGCCAGACTCCTCGCTCGCATTTTCCTGAGCAAGCCTGTAGGTAAGACGTGACAGTCGTGCCTTTACCACGTAGGGCCCTTCCCACTTCGGAGCAAGTGAGGCTGCGAATCCGCTCGCTGCATTGCTCAAAGGATGGGTTCTCCTGAGGACCAAGTCCCCCACCTTGTACTCCAGGTGACGATGACTCTTATCGTACTGGGCCGCCTGTTCAATCCTTGCTGCGTCGAGGTTCTCTCTGGCGTCGTGCAACGCATCCGAAAGGCGAACTTTCAACTCCGCCGCGTATTTAGAGAGTGGGCGCTCTGTCGAACCTTGGTTATTCCGTAACCCGTTCTCCAGCGGAGACGATAGCTCCTTACCCAAGTTTAGAAGCGCAGGCGTTAACCCAGTCGATCTGTTGACGGTCGTCCGGATTGCAAAACCCATCTCGACAATGTGTTCGTCCCAGTCCCTGTGTCTCTCCGTTAGTGTGATCAGCATGCTCTTCAAGTTTCGGTTCACTCTCTCAGTGATATTAGCCTGAGGGTGGTATGGTGTCGTCCTTTTGTGCTTTATGTTTAGCGCCAAGCAGGAGTCAGTGAACACTCTGCTGGTAAAATAGCTAGCATTATCGCTGATGAGACAGGTGGGTGTGCCGAAGCGCATGAAAGTTTCCAACAACTTCTCCCAGATGCGCTCCGAAACCAGCTTCCTCAGCGGGTGTAACTCCACCCATTTTGAGAAATGATCGGTTATTACCAATAAATACTGGTTCCCACGGGGACTTTTTGGTAGTGGGCCGATGATGTCGCAAGCAACCATCTCCCACGGGTAGTGACTCACTACAGGCTGCATCAGGCCTGGGGGCTTTCCCCCTCGCGGCTTTGCTTTTTGGCAGGCTGGGCAGCTACGGGCGTATCGGAGTGTGTCCTGTCTCATCCCCGGCCAGGTCGCGACGCGACATAACTTTTGAAAAGTCTTGCTGCCGCTGCCATGACCAGCCAGGGCCGAGTCGTGGAAGTATCCGATAAACCGCCTCCGTAGCCTCCTAGGAATCACCACCCTGAACGGAGAGTCGTTCCCCTCCTCGTCGTCGATTGTTGGAATGTAGCGGAGCAATAAGCCGTCTTGGCCCAGCAGGTATGAATCAATCTGTTCGTTAACTTGACCGCCAGCGTTCCCGGTGTTGCTTGCCATTTCCGCAATTTTCCCCAACACCCGCTGACAAAAACCATCTGCTTTTTGGGCCTCGACAAGCTCTTCCTTGCTCACCACTTCACCCCAAGCCACGATCCTTTGTTTCCTCGTGCGGCCTCCTAACACTGCGACGAGCTCCTGTTGCATCGATCCCTCCCCGCTGTCTCGCTTATGAGCGGCCGCGCGGGAAGCTTGTCTCTCGCAATCCCCTGGTTGCGTCTCCTCCTTCCAACCACTATCATGGGGCACCCGAGAAAGTGCGTCTGCAACCTTGTTGGTCGAGCTCTTGTGGTCTACTCGCGCAGCTAATGTTCGCTCCTCTCGTGATCCGGCGAGTGAGCGTTCTGTGTCCTGACCGAAACTCGGTGGGACGGCAAAGGGGATAAGGGGACTCAACGGATTATAGTGGTACCCGTTATTTTTCAAGTCTATGATAATCCCCTCCCGGCAGACGAAGTCCTGTCCCAAAATCACAGGAATTTGCATGCCTGGCAGATAGAGAAAACGCTGCCTCTTTCGTCTGCCGTCGAGGCTAAGGTGAAGGCGTATTGCGCTTTGTGCCCTAGCCGATCCTGCTGCTAAACGCAGCGTGGTGGAAACTTCCCGCACGTTAAGTGCTCTTCGGCGACAGTCTTCGTAGACTCTGTCGCCAATAAGGGAAAGGGTCGAACCGGTGTCCATTAGTGCGTAGTAAATGTTACCACCGATCTCGACACGCACGTACGGCCCCTTCTCAGATGTCAAACCCTGAGTCCGACATGCCGACGGGGCAAACACCAACCTGTCGCTGACCGCAACTCCAGCCCCGTTGGCAGACTGATGAGGGGCCTCGGCAGCGGCCGGCAACCGCGAGTCGGGAAGTCCAATTAGTGGTGCCGGCCTCTCCGGTTTCCCTGAGACCCATGGGGGGGAGCTGCCGTCCATGTGCACTGACGCTTGATATGCCCAAGCTGATGGCATTTGTAGCACCTGACCTGTCCCCTGCCATTGTGTGCTGAGCGTCTGCAGCTACCATCACGCGATGCAGTGTCGCGCCGAGGGTCATTGTAGTTTCCGCGACCCTCGTAATGATTCGCGACTCCGCGGTGGTTGGCTGCGCCGCCTCCCCTACGGGGAAGCGCCCTGGAAGAGCCCGCGTTGGCTGCTCTGCGCCTCTGTTCAAACGCGAAGGGATCTAAGGCGCGGGGCACAGCAGTTTCGCCCCTCCTATGTCCGGTAACGGCCACGTACAGCGTGCGTGAGTCGTCGCAAGCTCCCGCGCCTCGTCCTGTCCAGGCGCAACCCGGCTCCAGAGATTCCTCTGCGCGTGGAGGGGGGCGGTACGTCAACTCGGCGAGCAAGCTCGCCTGAACGGTGCGCGCCTCTCTGGCAAGTGCTTCCAGATCAGCGAAATCACGTCCGCGCAAGTAGGGTTTAAATCTAGGGTGACACTGGCGGATCGCCCTAGCTACCTTCTCCGCGTCTGACGCTGTAGGTTCGGCTCTAGAGTAGAGCTCCTGGAGAGCGCGGATGTATTCTACGAGGCTCTCGTCCGGATGTTGAGTACGGCTGGCTAGCTCATCTCTGATCCGCATCTCATAGTCGGGAGGCAGAAATTCCTCTCTGAATCGTGCCCGGAAATCTGCCATCGAAAGGAACGGCCTCTGCATTCGTCTCCAGCGCGCTGCGTCACCCGTCAACGCGATTGGGACGATCTGTATCAGGGCCGTTTCGTCCGACGCGCCCAACGCGGCAATGTACGCGTCTAGGTCCTGCAGAAAATCGTGGACCGATGCTGCGTCGGAGTAGCCCGAATAGGTCGGCGTCGGCACGCTCAACCGCGGGCGAGGCACGGGCGTTGGCGCGGGATTCGCCACCCCTGGGGCCAAACCCATCTGTCTAGTAAACGTCGCGAACATCGCCGTCATGGCGTGCATTAGTTCGCCAACGTCTCCCGTGTTCATCGCTGGAATTGGGGGCTCTAGCGCTGTCACAACGCTCGCTTGCCCACTCGTGCCTTCTCCCGCGTCCGAGTCAATATCCGCCACTGACTGGGTTGAGGCCTCGGGATGTGCGGCCTTATTCCGTAACCTGGACATAGCGGCAGAACGTTAAACACTGGTGTCCAGCGGAGTAACGAAAAATCGAATGGAAAACAAAGGAAACCTAATTTTAGAAATCGCGATTCGTGGGACTCCCTGGGAGCGAACAGAAACAACGGCATACTGATCGGGCCCCACGTTGGAAGCGCCAGTTATGTGCGTCGCCTGTCAGTACCGCCCGATCAGGCCGAGTTCCATTCGCCCCGAGGAAGCCACACAGGGAGCGCTATCATTTAGGAATACTTTATGAATACTCAATTGCGTGAGTCGGCCGGGTGCTGCGGAGGGCCAAGGCTGCCTTGTGGTCCGCGTCTTCCCTGGGCTCGCCCAGCACCGTCTCTTCCGTTGGAGGTCTTGTTCGGCACCCGCTCTTCTGTTGGTCACGGCATCTCGAACTGTCCGTATCCTCGCGCGCACCCCACGAGCCTCTCCCTTCTTCGTCTTCGCCGCTCTCGGCGCCGTCCCTCCGCGTGCCGTGCGGCTCACTGTCCCCCACAACTTTTAATTTTCGGCTCCGCGAGTCTTGAAGCCAATTTTCTTTTGCTGCCAAGCGGCCAGGCCAAGCCAAGCCAAGCCGCTCTCGTAATGGCTGCAATTGCGTAGTTGTGGAAGTGATCAACCGTGAAACCGAGCAGCGCAAACACCTAGCGAAGCTGGGGTCGAGGAATTGCCCAGCCCCGGATGGGCTTCGTTCACTGGATACATTGATGTCAACAAACACGCCGTCTTCTGTGATCCGCTTTCGAACAGTGATATCGTAAGAGTAGTTGGGCCTAAAAACGGTCACGTCGCTCTCCGTGCTGAGTGAGCTTCGTAGGGCACTTTTTCTTCGGCAAAAGGCACACCAAAAGATCCCTAAAAAAAGGTTTGCGATTTATAGAGCATGGTTACTGTGGCGCTCCCATGACCAGACATGGGTGCGCCTCTGTCAGTTGAGACGTGTCACTGTACTCTGCCATGTCACATTGGCACTTGAAATGACATTAATACAAAATGCGTAAATGCAAAAATTTTACCCCGCATAATGAATGCGCCCCTCAAATATGTGTAAAGTTTTCGGAAAAAAAGTGCATTCATTATGCGTGTAAATACGGTGTACGAACTGTGGCATGTAAACAACAGATTTGTTCCAGTTATCCTAATCGAGGGAATTTATAAATCAGCTTGCTACAATAGAATCTCGTTAATTTGAACCTAAGGGGGACCAGAACTTTGTTTGAATAATGCAAAGTTTGAATTACCAGGAGTTTCCTTCCTAGAAACACATAGGACAGGACCTGCGTGTTAGTTTGAATTATCCGCGAGCTTGAATTAAGAGAGTTTGAATTAACAAGATTCCACTGTATATGCAAATATTCTTTCTTCTATTTCAAATTTGACAAAATAAAAGCAAAAGAAGCACGAATGATGGACGTAGGCTGTCAAATCATTGTTGCCTAACGAATACCCTTGCATAATCGCGGCTAGTTTGCCCTGTTGAGTGCGCTTCTCACCGAGCACCCGCTCACTGCGGGGAAGCAATACCCACGGGGCCCGCAAGCTTTGTGGGTATTGCTTCCCTTCAGTGCACCGGTGTTTGGTGAGAAGCGCACTCAATGGGGCTAACCTGCTGCAATCGACACTTCGAAAAGTATGAATATCGCAGTTCACCTCGAAGCGAAAAACCGAATAGCATGTTATTCAAAACTACTATTCGAAAATTAGAATATCTGCACAACACTAAATATGCATGTTCTGCCCAGGTGCCTAAAAAGTTTTATGTTTTACCAGACAACAGGAATTTTGTAGTCGGGACGACTTAAGGGGGTTTGACATGTTTTCCTGTTCCCCAGCATTCACCAGAGCCGCCTAGCACCAGCTGGAAGCAGGGAGTCTAGCGTCACCATCTCGGGTCCCCCGTCCTCCGTCCCTTCTGGTGAGGGTCCCTAACTCTGAGGGCTCTTGGCCTAAGAGCCTCCAGCAATAGCAGAGCTTGTGAACCATTGCCAGTACTCCTAAGTATAATATATTACACCTGGGTAGTGATCAGTTCAGTAAGGATGTGTTGTCAGAAGTGTACCAGTTATGCAGGTTACTGGGAGCTCGCTTATATTTGTTGGGTGTTACTGATGGGCTATTTTAAAGGACACATGCAAAGAAAAAAAAACATTTTTTTTAAACAGCTTAAATGGAAAAAAGATATCATAAAACGATTTTACAAAGAGGACAAAAATATTTTAGAGCTATATTTACGGCGCTATACGAATTTGTAGTTGGCGCCCGCCGGAGCCGCCGCTGGTCACGTGGTAGGCCCGCGCGCCGCTGCCCTGCGTCGCCGGCGCCGCAGAGCTACGCCGCCGCCGCACGCTGAGCATTGTACGACGCCGCTTCAACGCGTTTCTCCACGCTGCCGTCGCCGCCGCCGCACAAGTTTGTGTGCTTTGGGGCGCCGCCGCCCTCATCTGACCGGCGCACAGGTCAATCACGTCTGCTTGCGCTTTTTCAGGAGTTTCCTTTGGGCTCTAAAAGTTACTTATTAATCGTAGTTTTTTGTTATACTTCAAACAAAGATGAATAAGTTACTTTTAGAGGCCATAGGAAGCTTCCGAAAGAGCGCAAGCACCACGTGACAAATATGGGCCCGTCACGTGATAAATAAGCGCCACTTTTCTGCGGCGCCCGCGGGTGCCAACTACAAATTCGTATAGCGCCGTAAATATAGCTCTAAAATTTTTTTTCTTCGTTGTAAAATTGTTTTATGATATCCTTTTTCCATCTAAGCTGTTTAAAAAAAATGTTTTTTTCTTTGCATGTGTCTTTTAAGAGATCTCAAAAGATTGGATAAAACACACAATGTATGTTTGCATGCTCTTGCCATAAGATGCAAAGATCTCCCCAAGCATTAAGCTTGCTGTGCAAGCATCAAGAGTGTGAAATGCTCTTTGTTAGATATTATGTTGATGGCTGCTTCATTTTATGTTTTTTGGCTTTCCTAATGCAGACTAGAGTGTGAAATGCTCTTTGTTATAAACTTGGTTGATGCCTGCAACTTTGTTTCTTTTATGGCTTTATTTAAAACTTTTGACCTTCCTAATGCTGTAGTGAAGTACTTGAAGTCATGTCCGAATTTAATAAATCTGGGAACCAAATGAAACAAACTTAGTCGTCGCAGCGATATTGGCGAACGATTCGTCACTTACCGTAAAATTCCGAGCAAGCGCCCCCCCTGCACGCAAGTCAAAATTACCTGCAAAGTAGGGGGGGCGCTATCCCGGAACGGCACCAAAATTCAAGATGGCGACGACAAAAGTTTTCCGCCAGAAAAAGAAAAAAAAAGCGAAGTGCAGATTTAATATTTTATTTATCTCTGAGAACATAGACTTTATTAGGCCAAAGATTTGTCACTGCTATGTTAATCACTTTCAAAACCACGCCAGAGTCGGCCGCAAAAAAAAGTTCGCAGCATTCTGCGATGTTTCCCGAGTGCATGCCGTTGGCTATTTTGACAGCCTCTTCAGAAAGAAGCCGGTTGCTAATGGCTCATTCTGCACTTCCTTCGCGCTCCAGGTATTAAAAGAGCGCGTTGTCCACGTATTCACTGAACACCGGCGCGCCGTTACTTAGCTTTCGTCGAACTTCGGCTTTCCCATAGTTTGACTGTAGCAAATTGTCAAAATTCTTGTCCCATTCCCGTATCCGGTCGAGACGTACGTCTGGTGTGCGTCTTTCTCGTTTTCACAATCCCATTGGACGACCTCGATTTTCTTTGCCACTGTGTAAGAACGCATAGAAGACCTCACATCCCCAAAACAAAGCGACAGTGGCGCGTAGTGACCAGGCTGATCGGGCTGCAAAGTAGGATTGGATTGGATTGGATTCTTGGACTGAACTTCGCAGGCCAGTGTTGCCTGGGCGCGGTCAGCGCGGTGCGTGATACGGGTGCAGAGCGGGGAGGGGGGCGCTTTCCCGGAACGGCGCGGAAATGTGAAATTAGAGGTGAAGTTGAGGGGGGGGGCTCTTGCTCGGGTGGGGGCGCTTGCTCGGAATTTTACGGTAGTTATATTACGGCTTGGGACTAGTTGGAACACCTGAATTTGTTTAGGTCTGTTACGTTGCACAAACACTCTCCTGTTCATATATTGCTTAAGTTATATTTGAAAATATGCAGATGAATGAACCATACCTGATCAAATGAAACAAATGTTACAAAGCCGCCAACACAAAATCTTTGGCTGAACATATTTGTGAATATTTCCTCTTTGGAGACCACATAAAGTGAGGAATAGTGCACACAATATACATATAGCTTAAGGTATAACTATTGGATTGTGGTAAAGGAATCTTTGCTCTTCCGTAATAGCTACATTGTTGCTGTCAGATGTCGGGATGACTTTTCAGTAGGGTTATAATGTGACCAAAGAGAAGTTACTAAGGTGACGTACACGAAAGTAAGAACACTTACCAAATTCCACCAAAATAAGCTCCCTGAACAAGTTGTCTCGTTGCATTTGCGGTCGTGGCATATTGTGAACGAGCAAGGGGTGACTTTCAGCGGCTGCGGGAGTCAACAGACCGGATACCTGGCGTGACGACGACCTGATGCACTGGCTGCGTGACCTGGGGATGGACGCAGAGTGCATGGAGAGGGTGAGAACCGCCTTCCGTAGACTAGAGGCGAAACTCGGTCTTCAATTGGTGCATTTGCCGCGTCTCCCTTTTTGGTTCTTCGATTTCCGACTCGTGACGTCACCGGTGGCACATGTATCCACGGGCTACAATCCTGCGGCACAACGAGGGCAGACGTGTGTTGTGCTGCCAGCGGACACTGCAAGGGTTGGGATGCTCCGACGGCGGCAACCCTCTTTTCTGCTTGCTTTCTTCGTCGGCACTTTTGTGACTGAGCGCCAGGTAGAGACGAGCGACTAAATGTGTGACCGGCTCCTGGAACGTAACCTGTAGCCACTCAAGGACCGCTTTCGATGACGCTAAACACACCAGTCGAAGTCACGTTCCAAGCACCATAACGAAATTCGGTGTCGTCTGCAAATGGCACGTTATTCCTTGCAGTTTGCCCGGGAGCAGTTCACCAAGGAAGACGTTTTGTGCCTGATGACGAGAGACGACCTACGAAGACTAGGGCTCCGGTACGGCATCCACAATTCCTTCTTTCGGTACCCGAAGCCAAAACGGTTGTTGGCAAGATCGTTTTCATTGAACTGCTTTGGCAGAAACGGAATTGACCTTGCAAACGTGATTGATCCTGTTTCTAGCGTATACTCAAACCCGACTATATCGAACCCGACTATATCGAACCCGTTTAAATCGAATTATCCCTTATATCGAGCAATTTTTGTACACAGTAATGTTACAGTGATAATATATAGCAAAAACTACGGCTATATCGAACAAAAATAGCAGCCGCTACCGATATATCGAACTGCTAAGAGCGCTGTTTTGCTCTGCAAGTTGGCTTTCCCCCATCGCGAACGAACGACCGCATTGGGGGAAGCCAGCTTACAGAGCACACTGGTTTTCTTTTTTTCCGGGCGACCGCGTCGACCGCTTGGAAGAAAAAAAATCTCTTGCGGAGGGAGCAGGGAGAGGGTGCTCCGTCTCCCTCTCCCCACTCCGTCCGCAAGAGAGAAAATTATTTTTTCTTTCGGGCGGTTGACGCGGCTGCCCGGAAGAAAAAAAAGCCAGCTTGCTCTGATAGCTGTCTTTCCCCCAACGAAGCCGCTTGCCTTAGGGGAAAGCCAACTTGTAGAGCAAAATGACACTCTGCAGGAGAAGGTGCTCCTGCTCGGACGTGCTTCGTGCCCTCGGCATAGTTTGGTGCTAAAGCGCAAATATAGAAGGCAGCGGCCTCAGCATTTTGGAGTCCGTCGATAGCATAGAAAAATATTGTGATCGCGGATGCAATGAAGAAAAAGCAGCAGAAGATGCACGACTATTTCATTGTGTAATATGTCAGCAGAAAGTGTATTTGGAGAGCCAAATTTATTAAAACTTTTATATTGAATTACTTGCTATATCGAACTGGTAGACGTTTATTTGCGAGTTCGATATAAACGGGTTTGACTGTAGTTGCATAAAACTGGTGGATGCGATCGAGTAATCTTACGTCGCAGCTTGGCGCGTGTTCTTCCGAGTAAAATTTGGTCCGGTAAATTGAGATGCCCTAATCGAAGTACTGCTACGTTTTTCCATGTTTCCTTTTGAACTTCAGGATACAAGGTGGGAATGTGGCCTTTGCTCTAACCGGACTGTAACTTCCCGCATGTGTCGGATTGTTCGTGAGGAAGGAGTACTTCTCCTTCGGTGTTTTGCTAGATTGCAGAGAAGAGGCCGAGCTGGAGGTTTGCTTGTAGAAGCAAGTGTGACCAAGCTATTGTCTAGTCAAGCAAATCTTTTTCTGACCTGCTTCTACAGCTTCCAGAAAGATACAAGGAATGTGCATCATTTTATGGCATTTAAAAAATCCCACTAAATTTAGACACGTTTCCAGGTTTCGGTTTCCTATCGGAGCGCATAAAATCACCAGCAGTCCTGCTCCCATGTGGCTGAGGCGCACAGCTCTCTCGCCTCCCTTGTTGCACGGAAGAAAATGTGGTGCACGTGCGTTGCACACCTCAGCTAGGGGGGGGGGGGGGGGGGGGGGGGGGCAGAACTCCTGTGAAAAGGTGTGCTTCAACAGGAAACCAAAACCTAGCGTTTTCTCGAGACACCGTAAAATGCGCGTTTTTGTAACGTTCTAAAACGAGTACCATGTTTGCACGATTCTAACTTGCAGGCAGATTTAGCTTCCAGATACAGTGGAACCTTGATTGTGTGTCCCCATTTTATGTGACATCCCTCTTTTTACGACGAATTTGCCTGGCTCCGACAAACTACCCATAGAAATAATGTATTAAAAGTTTGGTTTACACGACGCGTGATTCTATGCATTCTGCGTCCTACAACGTTTCGGCGGGAAACGTGCGACGAATTCGACGGCTGCATAAGGAGGGGGGTAGCGGTGCGGAAATGCGGAAGGGTTCTCTGCACCTGCGCGCCATTTCAGAGGGTCCAAAAACACGTTGCCGGCAACCCAAGACAGCCGCAGCGCCGGGGGGAAGCAGGAGACGGCGCTTCCCCTTCTCCTCTCCGGGTTGTGAAATGCCTCGGCATTTTCGCGTTGCGTCCTTGCTCCGCTCGTCCCATCATTCTCTCTCTCGTTTACCCTTGCTCTCCTCTGCGCGCCACTTTCTTCAACTTGTTGCTTCTCCCAGGTTTGAGCACGCTTCCGCTGGTTCCTGCCGTTCCCACTTTGAGAAAGCGTGAAAAGCGACAAGGATCCCATCGTTGCGATTGATTGTGCATGCCGGCGAACGATGTCTCGCAAACGGACACAGTACAGCAGATTATTAGCTTTAACATAATTTAAAACCTCCGCTTGTCTTTTTTGTGCCAGGCCGATCACTGTATCCGTAATTATTGTTTTTTTTTAAATGATACGACCCGCGGATTATATTACGATTTCGTGCGGTCCCAAAAAAGTTGTATAATCGGGGTTCCACTGTATTCACAAAGTAAATTGTTGTCGATTCTACCTCGCAGGTAAAATAATGCAGATTGAACACATACCTCGTCGAACAGATTTTATGAAACGCATGCCAACGCAAAAATAAATACCTTGCACTAGTCGCCATTGTCAGAGTTCGACTGTGGTTCTTCTCTGTCCGCAGAGGTAATCCTTGCTTTCGTCTAAAGCGTTTTAAGGGCTGGGATTCTTACACTTGTACGAGTGCGTGACCGTCGCCCTTGGGATGGTCGTCTGCCAAATCACACTTTGCGAGTTAGTCGGGTCGCTGCGATTGCGAGGCCATGCAATGCTGCTCCGTTGTTCACTTTTCACGCCAGCGTGATGGCCTTTTTTTGTAAATAAAGCCTCCTAGTGGAATTCCTTTTGTTCTTCCATCTTAAAATGGCAGACACGAGTCCGTAGACCGAGGCAATTTTTTAGACCACCTCGACCTAATGGGAGTTCAGTATTCATAGACCTTTTTTCCCCTTTCGCTACACTTTCTGTATCAAAGATGCTGTCTGTAGAGTTGCCATGCGAGATGGCTGAAGTTCTCGACTGGAACTCTTTAATCTTGTCGAGAATCACACTCGCAAAGCCATCATGCATATATTTGAAACAACCAGAGACGACAGACGAAGAAGGGGACAAACACAAAACGTCTCAATTTGAACACATTTTGTTTGTCTCCTTCGTCTATCGTCTCCGATTTTTTAAAATATGTGAAGCATTTACCAGCCGGCCTGTTTACTTACTCTTTCATCAACCAACAGGCATCACTGGTACAATGTAGGATCGCACTGGCGATTTTAGTCAACACCTGTGCTTTGAGCCTGGGCAAAACAGTAATTACGACCGTCGTCAATGAGCCAAATAAAATCAACGAGCTATTTTCGTGTAACAAATCAAGAAGGATAAGGAAATGCAAGCAATGCAAGATGGCATGTTTAGAACATGTATATATATATATATTAAGAAAAAGGTGCAGGCATTCCAGTCGGCAAAAAAAGCATTTGCACACAAATTTCGGGGGTTTCAGCACAAATTTCAGTGACTTACATTTTTTGCGTAAAGTGCCGCAGCCATTCTTATATTTTTTAAGTTTCGCTAATACCGTCAGGTTGCTTTTCTTTTTTTTATTTAGAAAGACTGTGGTGATCTAGGCAAGGTGGTGAGGCTAATTTGGTTCCCCACGAAATACTACCGTAAAATTCCGAGCAAGCGCCCCCCCCTGCACGCAAGTCAAAATTACCTGCAAAGTGGGGGGGGGGCGCTATCCCGGAACGGCACCAAAATTCAAGATGGCGACGACAAAATTTTTTCGCCAGAAAAAGAAAAAAAAAAGCGCAGTGCACACAGATTTAATATTTTATTTATCTCTGAGAACATAGACTTTATTAGGCCAAAGATTTGTCACTGCTATATTAATCTCTTTCAAAACCAACTAAAGATTCCTCAGAGTCGGCCGCAAGAAAAAGTTTGCAGCTTTCCGCGATGTTTCCCAACTGCATGCCGTTGGCTATTTTGACAGCCTCTTCAGAAAGAAGTCGGTTTCTAATGGCTAATTCTGCACTTCTTTCGCGCTCCAGGTATTCAAAGAGCGCGTTGTCCACGTATTCACTGAACACGGGCGCGCCGTTACTTAGCTTTCGTCGAACCTTAGCTTTCCCGTAGTTTGGCTGTAGCAAATTGTCAAAATTCTTGTCCCATTCCCGTATCCGGTCGAGATCGCCTGGTGTACGTCTTTCCCGTTTTCACAATGCTATTGGATGACCTCGATTTTCTTTGCCACTGTGTAAGAATGCATAGCCGACCAGAAACCCCCAAAACAAAGCGACAATGGCGCATAGTGACTAGGGGTGTCGCGAACCGGCCGAGGTTCGAGTTCGACCAGGTTCGACTTTTTCGAACTTCTAGTGGAAAATTCGACGAACGTTGTGTTGAGGTTCGACTCCTGTGCGCATGCGCGACAGGCTGGCTAGTTGGCTTCGGATTGGATGGTGATGGCTAAGGGATGAATTAAGGGTAGCGCTGCTTGGTTATTTCAGTTAATACAGTACAAAAAACTAAGTTATTAACTTCTTCAGTGATTAGAATTAGTTTATTTTAATTGTAACTGTTTATAAAATAAAATAACCCTTTGCATAAAAAAAAATTCTCCAAACCTAGACATGCTTGTATCAAGGTCTGGCCACACTGTCCACAAAGGTGAACCGGTCGAATCTGGTGAAAAGTTCGAAGGTTCGTCGAACCGGTTCGACCCAGTCGAACCCCGAAAGTTCGACCTAAAAATCTGGTTCGACAAAAGTTCGCGACACCCCTAATAGTGACCGGGCTGATCGGGCTGCAAAGTAGGATTGGATTGGATTGGATTCTTGGACTGAACTTCGCAGGCCAGTGTTGCCTGGGCACGGTCGGCGCGGTGCGTGATGCGGGTGCGGAGCGGGGAGGGGGGCGCTTTCCCGGAACGGCGCGGAAATGTGAAATTAGCGGTGAAGTTGAGGGGGGCTCTTGCTCGGGTGGGGGCGCTTGCTCGGAATTTTACGGTAGGTACTGCAGGACTTCTATCTTGTCTGTTCACGAACTGCCACGAAGGCTTTGCACCAAAACAAGTGACCGGTGCCAGCTACAGGCAAAGCTGCATCATGCGTAATAAGTAAAAATTAAAAAAATTGCGGTGGCTTAGCTCGGCTATGCCAGGATATACGTAGCGTGAGCTTATGCGCACAAAATGAGAGGCGCTATCAGGCGGCTCCGGTGCAGCGTCAGACTTGGCTACTGCGCAACGGAGGCGCACAGCTGGGCACGCGGCGGCGCCAGTGCGTCTGCCGCGGCTATGACGTCACTCCTCTGCAGTGGGCAGACCGGCGAGGCGGGCGCGGTGGCTTTGGCGCGCCAGCCGTGCGCCGTGTGACGTCACTGCTCCTCGCGCATGCGCAACACGGAGCACGGCTCATTATGCGAGCCACACGAAACTGCTCAACCTCGGCCAGTGTAGCTCACGCTACAAAATCGACTACGCAATAGTGGTGCAAAACTATCGATAGTGCTATCGATAGTATCGATAGTCGTGAGAAATCTGACTGGATGGTAAAAGAAAAACTATAGATAGTACTATCGAAAGTCGACCATCGAAAAACTTTTGATAGTACTATCGATAGTCGACTATCGAAAAGCTATGGATAGTACTATCAATAGTCAACTATCGGAAAATTATCGACTATCGGGAAACTATCGATAGTTGACTATCGTAAACCTATCGATAGTATTGTCGAACGTTTACTACCGATAGTTTTGCGACACTAGTAGTTTGCGCCGCTCCCTCTTTTTCTTTTCTCACTTTATTTTTCAAATGGGACACCAACTAGCCCAAGCACTTACCATCCCAACTTTGGTTCAGCTTTCAGTGATGACAAAGACGGGAGTTTGGGCGAAAAGAGGAGGAAGGGAGGCGAGTGGCAGTGCGGCAACTGTGTTCGCTGCACACGCGAATACTACTACAAACTAGTTGTTCAAAACTATTGATAGTACTATCGATAGTATCGATAGTCGCCAGAAATCTTACTATTGATAGTAAAAAACTATCGATAGTACTATCGATAGTCGAATATTGAAAAACTATCGATAGTCGACTATCAAAAACTGTCGATAGTACTATCGATAGTCGGGGTATCGATAGTCAATTTATCGATAGTTTTGCATCACTACTACGCAAACGGAGCACCCTGACGTGGCGGATCACGCCATGGAACCACTGCCATTCATTGCCGCCGACGCTCCGCTTTCTATGGCTTGCCAGGAAGTGCTAGAATTTCACAAAGGAGAGCTTCTCAGCTTTATTCATTCAGCCGCTGAGGCAGTCGTACAAGCAGCAATAAAATCGTTGATTATTTCTTTTTTTGTCTGGAGTGCTGCAGACAGCATAACGAGGTTTAGGAGACTCTAGCTTGCCTGTGGAAACCAAGCTTCAGAAACATACAAATAGTTTTTACTTTGACCACCAGATGGCGCCACAGGTTTTTTTTAACACTAGCGCACGGAGGGTATTGCGGGAGTATGGCCATCGCATTAAAATGTATACTACATGTTAATGCGATGCCCACTAGTCTCTGTTTTGCGGTTGATTCATTGCATCAGTTTGGAGAGGGGAGGCGGGCAAAGGAAAAGCATAGACGCTGGTGTACTGTTTTGGGCTGGTACCTGTTTGATTCCCATGTGGGTTCTTACAGATTGGGACCTGAACTGCGCATCTGGAAAGCAATACAGAAGTCCAGGGATGGCAATTCCTGAGCACGAAGGCAGCAAGAGAAGCACGAGCATCATTGTTCTCATACGCCCATCGAGACTTCACCGAAATCAGCCGCTTCATTATTTTCTAGCTCAAAGTCAGAAAGGAGGAGTGCGTGCACCTGACTGGTTTTCGTCGTGTGCCCCATCTGGTTCCCCCGTTACCACCTTGCACATGCCCTGCATACCTTTTGTGGGAGCACCTCCAGTGTTGACTGTCCTGCCATTAATATTTTACGTCAGTCTCCCTCCATCATCGCCGTGATCAGGGTCATCATTCGGGGAAGTCATCTAGACCCAGTCACCGAGGAATGAGTATTTGAGTGTTTCGTTAGTCGCAGTTGAACAAGTTAAATAGCACACTGTTGTGTCTTGCCGCAAAATCTCTTTGCTAGGGAGTGTTTTGTTTTCCGTAACTTGTCCCTTCATTGTGTCGTTATTCGGTCTTGTTTTGTACATATAGGTTAGGATGCTTTTGGTTGGTTGGTACCATTTTTTTAACAATGCTTCGAGTCTGGCTGCTAGGTATGGCTGCAGGTGTGCCGTTGGGATAGACGTTTACAAATGTTACTGTTGACACCTGTTTTAGAACTACTCGATGCTACAAATTCAGTCTGATTGTTTACCAGTCATTTATGATGCCAACGGTGCTATGCATTGGGGTATGTACACGAAGGATGGCAGGGGCGTGTCCTGACCAAAGGACGTCACATTGTCGGTCATTGTGTTCTATCTGCAGTTTGTCGCACTAAGCTTTTACACGAGTGCCTTGTATTGCCACCTGCGAGTGCAGTTAGATTTTTGGGTGATGCGACCCACATTAAGCTCTGTGAAAAGATATTTTACCTATGCACCAGTTATGCATTGCTGGAGGTAGTTAAATGCTGGACTAGTTGTTTACAAAGAGTGTGGCTCACAGAGCTGGTGCTATGTGAAGCTCTAGCTGTATAGTGAAAATTAGACACCATCTGACAAATTGAAATGACACAAGATTTTACCCTTTTAACTAGGAATTTGATTATGTACAGTGACTATGTTTACTGCTATGTTTGAATTAAATGTGAAGGCTCGTTAAATGGCTGGGCAGTTTAAGGCACTACTTAATCAATTTCAAAGAAATTGTGCAATATAAGTTTGCATTGTTGTGGTTAGCTGTTTTATCTGTTGAGCCAAACCAAGTTAATCTTTATGCCTTGGTGTACAAATGACTAAAGAGAAAAAATGACCATGTATTTTGGTCAAAAACGTTTTGGAAAAAAATCAAAATTTGTTGCTCTTTTTTTTTCTTTTTTAAATTCAAAACTCACAGTGCCACTTGTTTCTGTAGTAAGCAAGCTGTGGTTAACACATTTTATAGAGTCAATTATATAATCTTCAGGCGCTCTATTGAAGAGTGGCAGCCTCTGTCGGCTGTGTGTTGCATACCTGTTTGGAAGAGGGTTTTGAAAATGGAAGCTGTGTTCCTGAATTAGTGCCAAGTTACCTGGAAACGGAGGCAATAAACAAATGTGTTGCCAAAACATGAACCATGACTGTTCATGGGGACAGGTTCTTGAACCTTGTGATTGGGGGACGAAGCACATGTGTACCAATAAATTGTGCCATGAACGCAGGTCTGCTACATGTCGTGCCAAAATTCAACTTTTGCTCAAAATCGCCTGACAACTGCTCCAGGATGAGCATAAACAAAGCAACATGGAATTTAATATTAGTCTAGACTAATATTGAAAGAAGTAGAAGAAAAGGAAAATGGCAAATACGTCTCTTTCTCGGTGTCTCTAGACATACTACTCACCGTAGCTGAAATTCGCTCGTCTATTGCGCTGGCCACGTCATCGTCAGAACTTCCGGCGATGTCGCGGAGCTAGAAGTCGCGAAAAAAATGAATGAAACGGTGGTATGGCGGCTGCTATGATAAGACAAATCCAGGGTCCCATACTCTTGGTGAATCAGATGATTTTCATCACACATGCCTCCATGCCGTGGCACTATCGCCGTGCTCGCGCCAACCTTCACCGCCTTGCACTGACGCGCGCATCGAGTTTCACTGCGTTACATCCGTGCGTTAGGAAAAGTGACTTAGGCGGGGGAACACCCATCGATTAGCGCGATGGGCTCGGAAATTATGCTCAGTACTATATACTAGGGTTGTGCGAATATTCGGAATTTCGAATAGTAGTTTCGAATAATACACTATTCGATATTCGCTTCGAGAACTGCACTATTCGCGTTTTTCGAAGTGTTGGTTGCGGCGGGTTAGTCCCGTTGAGTGCGCTTTTTACCAAGCACCGGTGCACTGCGGTAAAGCAATACCCGCAGAGGCGAGCTCCGCGGGTGTTGCTTCTCTGCATTACATCGGTGCTCGGTAAGAAGCGCACTTAACCGGATAACCCGCCGCGATAAACACTTAGGGAAAGTATGAATGTCGCAATTGCGTGCTTGGAGGAAAAGCATACATTGAAAGCGGGATGGTGCAAGCGTGCCGGCTGTACTTGAAAATAAATGGAAACTTTTTGAATATGTATATCTACATTGTAGTAAAAGTTTCAAAATTAAACTGACTGTTATGCAAGAGTCCATCGCCTATGTTAGGCAGAGATGCCCTTACAAACCGCGTTCATCAGGTGCGATTCCTACTCGAGGTTAAAGAAAAAATATTTTATATAGCAAGATTTGTAAATTCACTCAATTCAGTATACTGTAAACGACTTAATTTTCGCGAATCGGGCAAAAGCTGAAAATTTGAAATTATTCGCGGGTTCTAATTTTCGCGAATCAAGTGTAGCTTCCGTAGCGTTCACATATTTCCCGAATTGTTCGCGGGACGTATTTTTCGCGAATTGTAGGCCGTTCGCGAAATTCGCGAAAATTAGGTCCCCGCGAAAATTTAGTAGTTTACAGTAGTTGGCCATCTCTATAGACCGTTCCATTAGGGTCATAGCAGAGAGGGTAATAGAGAGAAAAAATGCCCTCTCCCTCTCACCCCGCATGTCGTCTGCTCCTCCGAGTGGGCAGTACCTGCAGCATCCGGCTGGCGTGCAAGCTCTGTTTAAAATCGCGTCATTTTGAAAATTTCAAGCGCAGATGCGCAGATTTTGGCATGCCAGTTGTCGTGTAATGCTATGCTAGATAAAAAGACTAACATGGTCCAATTGCGCTGTTACCTGCGTGCAAATAAAAAAAATAAATAGGGAAAACTGTGTCAGATTGGCCGGTCTCTCCGGCGAAAAGTAAATCCGGTTGCATAACCTTTTTTTACTGTACAAAGTTCGTACTGGTGTAGGCCTTTAGCGACAACGAGTGGAAGTCTGAAATAATAAATAAAAACGTACTCTCCTGCCGCAATACACGCAGTAGTTGAGGGTAGTACTGCCGGCTGACTCAACTGCTATATAAGTAACGGAAAAAAGATATGCTAGTTGATCCTTTACAGAAATAGAACAACAGAGAGCTGTAGGATGATTTTGGAGTAGACGTAACTATTCTAAGAACGCGAACCACTTCACAACGGCAGCCACGAGCGAGAGTTCGATGTTCCGTACAGCCCGCCGGTACAGCTCAAAGATGGAGAATGGCAACCTCCCGGTTTGTCGTCTGCTAGCGGAGTCGGTCGCGTGCCCTCTCCCTCGTTTTACCCCGCCGAACCCGCTGAATTTCCCGGATGTATGGAGAGGGCGCTGCGGTCGAACAAAATGGTGCCGCCCAGAGAGCGCTAAATGGAATTCCTAGTAGACCATTCCATTTAGCGCTCTCTGGGCGGCACCATTTTGTTCGACCGCAGCGCCCTCTCCATACATCCGGGAAATTCAGCGGGTTCGGCTTGGGTTCGGCGGGGTAGAACGAGAGAGAGGGCACGCGCCCGACTCCGCTAGCAGACGACAAACCGGGAGGTTGCCGTTCTCCATCTTTGAGCTGTATCGGCGGGCTGTACGGAACATCGAACTCTCGCTCGTGGCTGCCGTTGTGAAGTGGTTCGCGTTCTTAGAATAGTTATGTCTGCTCCAAAATCATCCTACAGCTCTCTGTTGTTCTATTTCTGTAAAGTATCAACTAGCACATCTTTTTTCCGTTACTTAAATAGCAGTTGAGTCAGCCGGCAGTACTACCCTCAACTACTGCGTGTATTGCGGCAGGAGAGTACGTTTTTATTTATTATTTCAGACTTCCACTCATGGTCGCTAAAGGCCTACACCAGTACGAACTTTGTATAGTAAAAAAGGCACAGCAACCGGATTTACTTTTTGCCAGAGAGACCGGCCAATGTGACACAGTTTTCCCCTTTTTTTTTATTTGCACACAGGCAACAGCGCAATTGGACCCTGTGAGTCTTTTTATCTAGCATAGTATTACACGACAACTGGCATACCAAAATCTGCGCATCTGCGCTTAAAAGTTCCAAAATGACGCGATTTTAAACACAGTTTGCACGCCAGCCGGACGGTAGCTACAGCTCGGCGGAGCGGACGACATGCGGGGTGAGAGGGGGAGTGCATTTTTTTTCTCTTTTACCCTCTCTGCTATGACCTTATGTAAAATCCGTCGTTTACTTGCCATCTCAAGACATCAGACCTTCTGAGATCATAGTTAATAAATACAGATAGATAAACTTAGCTTATAAATGAACAAGCGGAAAAACCTTCACAAGTTTAGCTGGGTTTTCGTTTAAGCATTATGCAATGATAGTAAAAGGAGTGGAAAGAGTATTCGATATTCGAATCGAAAATATTCGGCCAAAACCTTTATTCGCTTCGAATTTGCTTCGAACTCAAAATCCACTATTTGCACAAAACTACTATATACAGGTCAACCTTTTCTTTTTTTTTTTTTGTCTGGATTGTAGGTTGACCTCTCAATTTAAAGACCGGTGCCGAGAAAGGAAAACAAAACAAAATATGTGCACCTATATTTGAATGAGTAGTCAAAGTAGTTCCCGCGCAGTATTCGATCGAAAGGACCCCGAACTCCGACTTAACATCGGCTGCAATGCCGCCAACTCTTGCAGAATTAGCAGTGTCACTTTTAAATATTAACTTTAATTTTCGGTAATATTTGGGAAAGGGGGGGGGGGGGGTTTATAACTTTTGGTGGAACATATTTTTATTGATCAACTTTTTTAGCGGATATGCTAGCCTTTTTCTGGAATTTTAGATAAATGATATTGACAGGCTACATGAACCATGAGCGTAAAAAAAAAGAAGTGGGAGAGACGTTTTATCTCAATTGGAGTATCTTCTATGATTTATTTTTCAACCGTTAATCCCCGTTGTAAAAGGAACACCTCAACCTTCTGAAAAGAGAAAAAAACAGTTGTGTGCCATGTACTTTTTATGATAATTTATATGTATTATAATTAGAAAAGGTACAAGTAATATACTTCAATATCAAATACGAACCCTCAATAACGAAGGGTGATCAATAAGTTTTGCCTCCTAGGCTATAACGTTTTTATTCAGTGATGGATTTGAAAGATGTTACATTCAAATGAAAGTTTGGAATCTGCTCTTTGCCAGGAACATGTAGCTTTTTTCTCGCGTGAGTTGAAACGTGGTGGCGCCAGTGTGCAAATAGCCCCCGACTACTTCCGGTTTTGAGCTAGACGACTTGCTTGGCAGTATTTGCGAAATCAAATATACACGCTATCTTCTAGAAATGGCCAATTATAATATTGCCAAACTTAATTCACTCATGATAAAAAAGATGAGTAAAAAATGAGGAAATACA
>JABSTQ010004113.1:0-17530 GCA_013358835.2 Ixodes persulcatus
ATGTTCAAGTAGGTTAGTAGTACCTCGACCAGATATAAATCCGTATTGATTTGGTGTGAATATTGCGTGTTTTTCAAGGAAACTGGACATTGCAACAAAAATATGCTTCTCTAATATCTGGGAAATGGATGACAATATTGATATTGGTCGGTACGAGGAGACTTGGTTTGGCGCACCACCTTTAAACAGAGGCACTACTAAAGCGCTTTTTAATTCATCAGGAATATAGCCCGTTTCCAAAAGGTCATTAATCAAAGTGAGAAGTACATTTTTCAGAGACTGCAGCCCAGTCAGTTGAGTGTACCTGAACAGCCTTTTGGCCCACCGGCAAGTGTCCATATGTCGGAGACGTCCGTCGTAGGCGAATTTGCTGGTAGCTTCACGGGCTTCAAAAGAGGACCATCCCAAATCACCCTGGACAGCCTCATTTGCTACTGTACCACGACAGCCTAGCGCTTGGCGCCCGATCTCCCTCTGCCTACGTTCTGTGTGAGCTCGGATATCTCCAGGGACACACACCACAGCGTTAGCAAAAGTCAGTCCTGGTACCACCACCGCCTTCCACAGCTCCCGGGTCACAACGAATCTATTGCAACTCCAGAGATTCCGTCTGCGCAGAATGCTGGTTCCTCTGATGGCTGCTTGGCGGAGATGGGCTTGGTGCTCTTTCGAGTAGTCCTCTGTATTTGTGAGTGTAATGCCCAAGTACCTGTACGACTTCATTACAGGTACACAGTCCACCCCGAGTCGAAGACTGCCAAATGTTGGATCTTGTGGACCTGCAAACAGCACCGCTGCTGACTTGTTGGTGTTGAATTTCAATTCAAGTCCTGTTGCTACCTCGGTACAGATATCTAGGAGTTTCTGCATGTCGCAGACTGATGCCGCGGTCAGTACTACATCGTCTGCGTAGGTAAGTCCGGGTAGAATCCATTCGACGGTCAGTCCATCTTCTAAGTGAGCCCACGAGAAGCCCAGTCCAGATCGGATCAGTTGCGTTTCCAGTCCGGTTACGTAAAGCATGTACAATAGTGGAGAGAGCGGGCACCCCTGGCGTAAGCCCCTTGTCACCAGCACTTCCTCAGAGTTAGCCTCACCTAACTTTGTCCTAACCGTGTTTCCACTGTATAGGCGGTGGATGAGGGTGACCCACTCTGGTCGCATGCCAAGATTTGTAGTCGACATATCAACTGGGCATGTGGCACACTATCGTAGGCCTTGGCGACGTCGAGAAAACAACATATTAGGGTCCTCTGCTCCTTGCGGGCCACCTCAATACATTGTGTTAGAGTGAACAGATGATCTTCCAACCGGCGACCTCGTCGGAAACCTCCTTGAAGTTCCGTAAGCAAGCCTTCTTCCTCTGCCCATGCAGTCATGTGCTCCTTCAGAATATGTACGAAAGTTCTATATATCGTGCTGGTCACAGTCAGTGGTCTGTAGTTGCAGAGGTAACGCTGGTCACAACCTTTTTTTGGAACGAGAACGACTTTGCCTCTCCTCCAGTCTCCAGGAACTTCTTCTATTCCAGAGGCAATGTTGTTAAAAATTCCTGCCAGCTGATCCCTTGAACCTTTCCCTAGTGCCTTGAGGACGCTTGCCGGAATCTCGTCCAATCCTTGGGCGGTGTTACTTTTTAGGTGAGTCAAAGCGCGTATAATTGACACCCTGCCGATTTCTCCACCGTTGACATCAACCGAAGTACCATCCAGATTTTGATTTGGAAAGATGTCCTGAGGTGGTGCTGCTCCCGGGGGCGAAAATACCTTCACTAGGTGTTCTGTAAGGCTATGCCCAAGTTTATCTGCGGTCAGCCTTGTGTTCTCGTCAAGTATAGCCGGCCTCTGATCTCTCCCATCCAGGGTTCCAAGGTATCTCCAGAACTTTCTAGGCGCATCTCTCCCGCTTGAGCTAATGTCTCTCATTGTGTGCAAGTCAGCCTGAGACATTTTCTTCTGGACGAGTTGCTTTGCGGCTTGCTTTTGCGCCTGGTACATCTGCCAGTTTACTTCGACTTCGTCTCTGGTCCCCATGTGAAGGGCCATGCGGTGTTCTCTGTTCAGTTCTTTCCGTACTCGGATGGCGGCTTGAACCTCCGCGTCCCACCAGCGCTTTCTCCGCCTTCGCCCATTTCGGGCCTTCGTGGAATGTTGCTGGATGATTTGCTTCAGTTCTTCAACGTATCCCATGTAGTCAGCAGCACTTTTCCTCGTGGTGCTGTTTTCAAATTCCTCCACAACTCTTTCAACTGCACTTGAAAATAGCGTGAGACAATTTTTTCGGATGGGGCTTTCGTGTCGTTGTTATAAACGTTGCTTTCGAGAATATTAGCTTAATTCGGTTACGGTCGCTTCCGATGCTGTGTTCACCAGCCTCGTCTATGTGAACTTGAACAAGATAACGAGCCAGCTTGTGTGACACTACTGCGTAATAAATACACGTTTTGCTTGCGCGAGCATTCCAAGTAAATTGACCCTCACATGAACCTCTTAGATTAACTACTTCCAAGGCGAGATCTTCACTCATCTGCAGCAGCAGCCGTCCATTTTCATCTTCCCAGCCATCAAGTTCATGAAGATGTCCATTGAAGTCTCCCATGATGAGTAGTTCTTTCGTATCACTCAGGGCCCTAGCATCGTTCATTACGCATGTTATTAACGCTCGGTTCTCCTCTCGGCGGGCAGCTCCCACCGACAGGTACAGTACGCAAACGGCGACCGGAATACCGAGTATCGCTCCTGTTACCCAGATGTGATCCCAGCACTCTCGTGGCTCCTGGTGTCATACGGATGAGCTACGCCACACCACTCCCACTCCTCCACCTCGACGCGTCCTCTCCAGTCGGTTGCGTCCAGCCCATTTCCAGCTTTCCGAAGTCGGTGGTTCTTCGAGATCACGAAGGTGCGTCTCAGCTACCCCGAAGAGGGTCATATCTTCTCCCTCCAACTCGCCGTAGAGCTCTTCCCATTTCTGCTCCCGTCGCGCTCCGTGGAGGTTGAGAAACCCCACCGCTTCCGTGGTTTTCTTACTGCATCTACGTCGCCTCCGTCTTTTTTTCCCCCGTTGGCCACTTGTCTTCCCCCCCTTGCCTGTGAGCCTTCTCACTGGCGGTGCCATTGGTCCAGGTAGCTCAGTTGTTGCCTTACAATATCTGCCACCATACTGCGCAGGTCTTGTGGATGAGGCAGAAGAGGCTGGCACAGTTGAGCAACACGCGCATGTGTTGGGAATGACGGAGATTGCAAGCAATGGGTCGGGGGCCCTCCATTTGGCAGCATCTTGTGCTGGTGGGGTGACTTCATTTCGGGAGGCCACTCCGGTGATACATGGTCGTATGGTGGCGCACGTGTGCTTATCCACTGCTGCAACCCTGTAGCTTCTGTTGCCGAAAGCAGTTGCATCTCTGGGTCTACGGTGTGCGATTTCTGTGGGAGCCCACACACCGGGGGTCGGTTCACTGGAACAGAGTAGCGCAGCGGTTGTCCCAGCTGCGCCGGTTTCAGATATGACACCGAAGCATTCGTTTCCTTTGTCCTGGAGGGCAGCATGACTGGGAAAACGCTGGATTGTTCTTTGTGGGCGGCTGTTCGTTGGAGCCTCTGTGATATAAATGGCGTGACGGCTTGATCAGGCGGGAAGCAGTGCTCCGGTGTCCCTCTGGGAGATGATCGCTGAAGCCTGGAGGAGGTTTCTTCCACTTCTGACCGGTCCTCCAATGATAGTCGCGCATGTCCGAAAGCTTTCTTTTCTGTCTTCCTTTTCCGCCAGCGCTTTTTACGTCTCCTCTTTCTAAAAAACGGCTTGCGACTGAGTCTAGTTGCTGGGCCACTAGTTGGGCTCCCGTCCTCCCGTAGTGTACGCCATCTGTGTCCATGGTGTTTTGATCATCTATATTTTGTCCTAAATCCACGTATCGTGCGCGTATTTTCTTACATAGGCTTTTGAGTTTGGCGTTGAGTAGCATCGTCACCGCATGCACTTCCTTTCCTTTGGTCACGACTTCTGGGACCGAACAAATAGTGAGTGCCGATTTACGTGAACTCCATCTTTTTTGGAGACATTCCACCACATGCTCTGGTTTGTCTCCCCTGAGCAGATTGTTAATCCCCACATGTAAGATGTACATGCGAGGTATCATACGGGCTTGTTCCTCGTATTCGTCGATCATTGCATGGACTCGTTCAACTGTTGCCTTTCTGTGGAGCAGTATCTCCACACAGCTTCTGTTGTTTACCTCAGACTGGAAGAGGTCAGCAATCCGCGCCACATTACTGTCTCCAGCGACCAGGACCTCCTGTGTCACACCTTGGGGAGGTCTCGGGGAAGGACTCTTCGGTCGTGGAGTTCCCTTAGTAGTCTCGTAACATCCTGCTGGTCGAAACCGCTTGGATACGCCTCCACTTGCGTCCCTATTTCTGAAAGCATCTGGGCCTTTTGCGTCGTGAGGTTCATCCGCGCCATTGTCAGTCCCTATGTCGCTGCTGCCATCTAGTCTTTCGGCGACTGGTTTTAAAGAAGTATCCAACGCTTGCGGATCGTTGACACCTTCATGGCTATCAAGATATTCCTGGGATTCCCTATTAAATGTAATCCTGTTGTCCAGCTGGCCATGGACATCTTGGACATTCAGACACACACGTGATTCGAACGACTGCTCCTTCCACATCGATGGCAGTGTCTCGTTGCTAGTGGAAGGTATTGCTTCTTGTGATTCAGCCTCCATGCCTCGAAAGGTCCCATTTCGTGTCGTAACCTCCCTCAACTGTGTCTCTATTGTTGTTATACTTCGGTGCAGTTGTTTTAGAGCGCTACCATCCGTTTCCGTTTTCTGGAGGCGCTCGGCGAAGCCGTTTAGCCGCACCCCCAGCTCCTCCAGCCTTTTCTGCTGCGTCTGGCATAGCTGTTCTAGCATTGCGCAGCCCTTGCAGGAAATACTGGTCAGAGGTTCTTGCGGCTTAGTACTTGGACTGTTGATCAATTTTATATCATGATGTGAAGCCTGCACAGCGGTCCCTTTATCTGGCCGGCACTGGGTCCTTGCGGCCGTCCGCCGTTCTGAAGACAAAAGCGATCCATCCTGGATTTCACCAGGGGTAGGCATTGACTCCGGGGGTGTCAGAAAGCTTCCCTCGAAGTCACTGACCGTTGCGGCACCCTCCTTGTCTTCGGTAAGAGCTCGTAGGTGCCCCTCCGGCAGCAACACATCGGCGCTCAGCCCCCCGCCGCTGTCCAGTGATGGTTCTTCACACTGTACAGTTCTCAGCAGATCGCCAGGTACTTCCGCAGCGGCTTGCAGTCGATCTAGCACACTCTAAAAACAAATGGAGGGAAAAAGTAGCAACGGCACGTGTTCCTCCCTTCTACTGACGCACCCCCAAGCGGACACGAGAAGGAGGGAGGAACGAGACATTTTCCTCCTTCTCCAGGCAGACTGGAGAAAGCTTTCGCCCTCCCGACTCAACTTCTTTCGGTTTCGTTTTCGAGCAGGTCCCGCACGTAGTTTAATAAATGCTGTTGAGTTGATTGAGCTTCAGCGGCAGCGAAGGCCGCCTGTAATTCCGTCTTCTAGTTCAAACGTGCAGAGCATTTCGGATGCATTGACGTTTTTATCACTAATTTTATGAAACGAGCAAACGAAGCCGCTAGAAACGGCGAAGTTCCCGAGCAGTGCCAGCAGCGCCACGTACACTGGGAAAGATGGTCGTCTCCGAATTGCGGGGCTCATGCGGAACTACAGTAGCGAAACCACGCGGAACTGTGTCGACGTTCTCGACGTTATGTAAATCGCAGGAACTGCGTCCAAGACAGGCAGGTTTTGCTGCCGGCTGCCTGGGCGCCTTTCTTGCTGAGTTCGGTTCTGTTTTCCGATGCCGAGTGCGACCGGCGTTCAACGTGGTTCGGTATTTGTGCGTGTCAGCAACATAGCAGCAACATCGTGATGGCAGTGTTGTGGGTTGTGAACAGAAGACTGGAATTATCGCCGATGTGACCGTGTGTTCGCGTATCAGTGGTGTAACAGCAAGATGAGATGACGTAAACTGTCGGGCATTGATGCCGCTGGTCGGGCCGTGATCGGACGGGGTGAGGTGTCGCAGGTTGACATTCCGCTTTACATTAAAAAGTTTAATACCACTTGAGAGGTTAGGTGCAATAGATCGACGTGCGGATAGTCATGTTGGAACGCTGGTCTGAACAGTAAGCTCCTGTCGTACAGTGGCCAATGTGACTGTCGGTTGTCTCGTGCCCGAGAGCGATTGCGCTCTGGGGAAAGGACTGAACAGTACGAAATCATGAGGGAAAGTAGGTATATTTACAGTGTGGAATTTTAGCATGAAAAAAGAATAGTAGGTAAAATCGAAAAAAAAGGCTACCCTTTATTTCGCTGTTTAAATATACTACGGTCCCTGGAGAAACTGCCCTCAAAGTGGCGCGCTGGTATGCTCGCAAGTAGAGTTCCTGTATAGGCTCCCTACGGGAGCCAGAGTTGCGCATTTGATTCCACATGCCGCGTGCCGCCCTCGCCGCTATTCGCCGAGATCCGATCACGTGAGGAGCCGTATCAAGTGTCGTGCAGCAAAGTAGACGTTGCACGCGCCCCGGCGTACGTTCCCAGGCTTTTGAGCCCGCCGCGCGCCTCGAACGCGCGGCGCTGCTATTCGCCGAATTCAGTCACGTGAGGAGCTGGATCCACATGCCATGCGTGAACGCGCAACTCTGGCTCCCGTAGGGAGCCTATACAGGAACTCTACTCGCAAGAAGTTTTCGAGCTCGCTAGGGCGTAGCTCCGTACACTTAACACCTGCCGCAAGTCGCGGCTTTGACTGCATTCAAGTTGATCGAAAAGCGATCTCTCAGCCCCTGAAGCATCACTTCCAGCTGAGTGAATATCCGCTCTACAGAGATTAATTCAAGACGGCAATTGCAGCCTGGCGCGAACAGCAGAAATAGAAAAACAAACACTACAATAGAAATAGAGGCTACGACGTGCCGCGCGGGGAAACAAACTCATGGCTTCGAACCGCATTGGAGCGGCTTGATTTATTGGATTTCAAATATTTACGGCATGATCGAGCGTTCACTTTTTAATAAGAGATTCATCCCTTGAGTCATTCAAAATACTGTCAAAGGTATGACATTGCTAGAAAAAAATCAACATGCTGGGAATATTTTTTATTGCTTATTCAGTCACCGAAAAATTCCGTACGTTCAAAACGACCAGTATAAAAGGCGGAAAAACAGAGCTCGGGTGTAGCGTTTGGGCTAGTGTGCCGTTGAATTGATGTTTGTATGTGCAGTGTATGTACTCAGTGTATGTTCACGTGGTGCTTGTAGTATGTGTAATGTGAGTAAAGGAGAGGTTCCCGAAGATCCGTAAGCGGTGGGCTGAAGAAATAAAAATACGTTTTTTGTAGAACATGAATTGGGCAGTACCTACCCAGGTAGCACCGAGTTCTGGGCCAAAACTTGGCTTTTGTCTGGGAGTTTAGGGCATTGAAAAGCCCGAAGAAGCCAAAGTAGAGCCAAACCTGACCTCCCTTGGCAACAGTCTGGGTACTTTGGCCCTAATTCGCCAAACAAGTGCCAAACTTAGGCTTCGCTGCCTGGTAGTTCGGCTATCATCTGGCATCTTTGGGCCTAAATCGCCTAACAAATGCCAGAGTTAGGCTTACTGCCCGGTAGTTCGGCAGATATTTGGCATTTCTGGGCCAAAATCGCCAAACTAATGCCAAAGTTAGGCTTCACTTTTTGATAGTTCGGCTGTCATCTGGCACCTTCGGGCCAAAATCGCCACAGATGTGCCAGAGTTAGGCTTGCTACCCTGTTGACATCTGGCATCTTTGGGCCCAAGTCGGCAAAAAAGAGCCAAAGTTAGGCTTCACTTCCCGATAGTTCGGCTGTCATCTGGCAGCTACGGGCCAAAGCCGCCAAACAAGTGCCAAAGTTAGGCTTCGCTTCCCGTTAGTTCGGCTGTTATCTGGCAGCTACGGGCCAAAGTCGCCAAACAAGTGCCAAAGTTAGGCTTCGTTTCCCAATAGTTCGGCTGTCTTCTGGCAGCTACGGGCCAAAGTCGCCAAACAAGTGCCAAAGTTAGGCTTCGCTTCCCGATAGTTCGGCTGTCATCTGGCAGCTACGGGCCAAAGTTGCCAAACAAGTGCCAGAACTAGGCTTACTGCCTTGGAGTTCGACTGATGACCTGTTGGTACTTTTTAATCATTTAAAAAGTGGAGACACATAAGGGACGATACATACTGGACAATCTTTCAACTTCAACAACATTTATTTTCGGCTTCAAGCTCAAAGCCCGCCCGCTCCGTGGAACTACGGGAAAGGGAAATCTTGGGGGAAGGAGAGGAAGCGGAGGAAGTGTACGCGATCCCCCTGTCCTACGGGGCCAGGTACATCGGGCAAACGGGGCGACGCTTCAACGACCGACTCCGAGAACATCAAATGGACGCCGAAAGAGCTGCTTCGGATTCTCAGCACCCGATCGTCATTCACGGGAGAAAATGTCCCGGCTGCGCTCCTAATTTCGCCGGCACGACAGCCATGGGAGGCCACTGCGAGCGAGTCGGGAGAGAAATAATTGAGGCCTACCGGGTGGCGACAAACCCGCAAAACATAAGCACCCCTTCCATTTCGCTCTCAAGAAAGAAGATTATCTTTCCGAGGCCCACAATGGAAGCCGAACGCTGACAGACTAGGCAAGGCGACAAGGTCACCGGCAGAAGCGGCCTTTTCCTTTCATTCCATTCAATTTCATTCCAGAGAAGGACTGGGATTCCCCCGTCCTTTATTTCCCTACTGTTGAACAGGTCGGAATACACTCTCTCCCTTTTTTTTTTTTTTTTATAAGTTGTCTTCGTTTTTTTTTTTTTTTTTAACTCTAAAGCGTCGAAAATGGCGAGGGAGCTTAGCTGCGTTGTTGATGCCCCTTCGACCTCGCCTTTTGCAAATCCTCCCCACCTGCTTTTGTGTCTTCGAGTGGCTGTCAGCGAGCGCGACAGCCGCTTTAAGCAAATTAAAAGGGTGGAGCGAAACGCGTGGGACAAAAACGTTTGGACGAAAATTTTTTGGCGTGACTCTTTGTCAAGGTGATGGGATCTCTGGGGCTGTTGTTGTCGACGTTTTCCTAGTTATAAATAGGCGGGCCACGTAGGTCCGGTTTTTGAAATGCGCTCTTCAGTGTTCCGTTGCTTCCGTGCGTTGCAGACGCGGCCGTGTGTTTTCGTCATAAACGGCCGGAATACGTCCATGCCAATTTTTCGGTAATAGCCATTTTTTTTCACCGGAGTTCGTGGAATTCTTGTGATGTGTTTGTTGGATACGCTTCGACAAAAACTGCTCTTCGCCGACGACGAGACGTCAGTTGAATGTGCGCAACCCTTCTTCTCGAGTGTGTTTGTGGGGTGCCTCAGATGGATTGTGCATCTATCAAGGATTACATGATATCGTTCTTTTATTAGTAAGTACACTGCAAGCATGCTTCTGATAGTAGTCCTGCTTTCCTCTCAATCTCCGCGATTTTTTGTGTGATGAGTTTTGTTTATCATGAGGACAGTGTTAAGTTTTATTTTATAATTTGCTTTTCGTTTTACAGAGAAGTGTGACCTTTGTAAATATGTCGAGTATACACTGTGTGTAATGATAGAGGTTTAATAAACTTCTGGAAGTGATCAAAAAAATTTTGCTTGTCCGTATATGTGATTGGATATGCAGCAAATGATATGCAACGTACACATACTTGCACGACGCTCGGCCAATACGGAGCAGACGCATCGTAGAGTATTCGCACAATATTGCGCGAAAGCCAAACTTGGCATGTCCGAAATACCCAAATTAGGCGTTGCTTTGGCAGTTATGGCTCAAGTCTGGCACCTACTTTGGCACAATTGTGGCAGACCAGAGAAAAGCCAAACTCGGCGTGGCTGAAATACCCGAATTAGGCGTTGCTTTGGCAGTTAGGGCTCAAGTCTGGCACTTACTTTGGCAGAACTGTGGCGGACCAGAGAAAGGCCAAACTTGGCATGTCCGAAATACCCAAATTAGGCGTTGCTTTGGCAGTTACGGCTCAAGTCTGGCACTTACTTTGGCACAACTGTGGCGAACCAGAGAAAAGCCAAATTTGGTGTGGCCCAAATGCCCAAATTAGGCGTTGCTCTGGCAGTTATGGTTCAAGTCTGGCACTTACTTTGGCAGAACTGTGGCGGACCAGAGAAAGGCCAAACTTGGCATGTCCGAAATACTCAAATTCGGCGTGGCTTTGGCAGTTATGGCTCAAGTCTGGCACCAACTTTGGCGCTCCTCCGGCGCACCAGAGAAGAGCCAAACTTTGGCATGCCCTAGGATCGCCCAACTAAGGCTATATTCAGGCACCGTACTTTGGCACTGATGATTGCCATGGTGCAAAAACCTAACTGCGCCAAAGTTGGGCCCTTATGTTTGCCAGACCTTTGCCCAAGTTGGGCATTCCTCTGGCGTGCTACCTATGTAGCGCCACCTAGCCTAGCTACTTGCAATTACTCTGCTTGACCCTGCCATCTAGTGGCAAGCGATTTAACCTTTCACGCTACGCGATAAACAGTGGCTTCGAGTTAGTTCTTTTGAGAGCGGCTTTTGGTTCCGCGGATTGGGTTTGCCGTTCCTCCGTGATGTGCGGTTGACGAAGTAATAGTGACTCGAGGAACACCAAAGGTAAGACGTAAAGTGCGCGAAGTAACTGGGTATCGGTTGTCTCCGTTTAACATCGCAGTGCTGTCGACGAGAAGACTGAGTAACTGCTTTCGAAACGCAAGTTTCGGTACCTGTGGGGGGAATCTGGCTTCGGAAATAAACACAGTTCGCGGAAAGCTCGTGTTACGCTTTTATTTGCTTCTCCTCTCGTCCCGTACAAGAGACGTAGTGTCCTCGCTAAGCCTTATTGAGCTCGATTTGCTCGATTCAGGGCCGCCATAATGAGATGCAGGCGACGGAGGAACTTTGCTCCCCTGCTTCAGGGACGAAGGTTCCTCTCTTTCTGAAGGAACATAGGTTACAAGACCGTTCCTCCCCTAAGAGAGGACTATCGATACCCTTTTTTCTAAGAGTGCAGTTCGCTCTTAGATCCAACGGTTGAAAGTCCCCTTGTTATTAGCTCCCGTTTAAGATCCATGACCTTCATCTTCCTCCTTATGATAATGCCTGCTAGAAACCGGCGCCATCTTTGAACTAAACGTGGCAACAACCGTAGCTGTTTTTTTTTTTTTTTTAACTATGAATTTGGTTGCAACGCGATGTCGTCATGCTGCGCTGTAAATTGTAAAAACAGCGTTTCGAAAGGGAAGAACCTTTTTGCCGTCCCGACGGGAAATTAAAATCTTCAGTGACGAAAACAATGGCTACACCGGATCAGTCGGAAAAGTTTCGAGTGCCTCCGAGAAAGACTTTGCGAGGTAAGTCACTGTAAAACTCTGGAACGGGTTACCTGTCTCTTTTGGTCTCGCTGATGAAGATCGCCTAATAAGAGCATGAGACGGGACAAGTATGGAACCAAATTCCCGGCACGAATAACTTTGACACGTCGTTTCGTGCGTAGTCGATAATGAAAACTGACTCGCTCGCTCTTAGCTCGCTTGCATTGAGTCGGCCGAGTTGAGAACGATTCGTGAGAGACTGGGGTGCCACTGAAATTAAGAGGGTTGTAATGTTACCGCGTGCACATTGCGTCAGTGAAAGAAGAGTCACCAACGATCGAGCAGCTCGCGCTTTTGTTGTGCAACATATTTCCGCCATCGGCAAAGCAAATACGGAACTAAATTACCCTATTTCAGGAAAAATGAATGCGTAATTCTGAGTAACAAAGTGAACCTCCCAGCTCTAAAAGAAACCGTATTGATCTCGCTGTTTACTGCCAGTGCTTTTCCAACCTGCCAAGAAGTGGACGTAGCAGGATAGCACCGCGTGCAGAATCCCTGTTACAAAAACCCCGCGTCATTAGCCCCACGTCTTGAAAACCCCACGTGCAATTCCCCCTTCCTGTTATCCCCGCATGCCAAAGGCCTCGTCCTCACTGCACTCATCCCACTCTCTTCGTGCTGCAATCCACCATTGTCCCATGTCTTAGCCTATTCTGTTGAGGGTCTACAAAGGGTCTTTTATGTAAAACGAACAACAAAATAAGGTTAACCTGAACTACCTAAAAACATAGAATGACGTACAAGTGGGCAGTTGCATAGATCAGCATCAGCAGCGATGTACTCCGCTTTCATGCTCAGACGCAGAATGATAAACTTTAACTACCTCATACAAATATTGTTTTTAGAAGGACTTAAAAAAAATGGAACTGGTGTTTGGTGCGGTGATATCAATGGCACCATGAGCTGCGTGGTAACAGTTTTGACAGAACCCACTTCGTCGAAACTGTGAATCAGCGCCTGCTTCAGAGTTTACAAAAGCTTTGGGTCAATGCTCATTAAAAAAAAAAAAATCTGACTTTGAATGTTTGGCCAGTGACCGATATTGTTTGCTTGTTCTCACTTGTAACGTCACAAGACTTGAATGTGTATAGCGTACGCCTGAAAAACGCGAAGTGGTATAGTGGTATCCGAACGAACTTTACGTCCTTTGACCGTACGTCTGTCTGCACGCCAAAGGTTTTTGACGTACAGTCAGAGACAATCGATGTACAATGTTGTACAATGTACAATGATGTACAAATGTACAACCAAAAGTGATACGCACTTGCAGAAGTTATCGGAGATAACACATGAATACGATTTGAATGTCAGAAGCGCAAAGGCACAATATTTCGAAAAACTCAGCGACTGCATGAAAACTAACTCTAAACTTTTTTGGAAATATATAAAGAATTGTGGTTCGGATCCCGTGGGTATCAGCGAAATTGTGCAAAATGGCCAGGTAATTTCAGATGATGCAGAGAAAGCCACGTGTTTAAATAATTACTTCCAGTCCGTTTTTTTGGCTAAATGCAGTTACCAAAATATTTCATACACTAGCGGTGTTCCCGAAATGCCACCAGTCGAATTTAGTGTAAGTGGCATTGAAACCTTATTGCAGAACATCGATGAAACCAAAGCCAGTGGTCCCGATGGCATCTCACCACGCGTTTTAAAAAGGTGCGCTCAGGCAATCTCGCCCTATCTATACTTAATTTATACCCAGTCGCTGGCTACGAGCGTTCTACCAGATGACTGGAAAGTTGCTCACGTTGTACCTATCCACAAAGGCGGTTCGAAGAAGGATGTCTCTAATTACAGACCTATTTCATTGACGTCTATTTTATGTAAGATTATTGAACGCGTTTTTTATTCACAGATAGTGTCTCACTTAAACGCAAACAATTTGATTATCAGTGAGCAACACGGTTTTTGTAAGGGATTGTCTTGTACAACACAGCTTGCGGAATTTTTTCACGAATTAGTATCTGGTATTGATGAGCGCAGACAAACAGATTGTATTTTCTTAGACTTCCGTAAAGCATTTGACACGGTTTCACACTCGCTTCTTCTCCAGAAACTTAAGATATTTAATTTAGATTCAACTGTTATTAGGTGGATTGAAAGCTATTTGTCCCAGCGGCGTCAATATGTGGTTTTGAACGGCAGGCAGTCTGATTACGTTGATGTTACATCTGGAGTCCCCCAGGGCTCCCTCCGTCTTGGGACCCCTTTTGTTTTTAATTTATATTAACGACATTTCTAGCCAAATAACATCCCGTATTCGACTGTTTGCTGACGATTGTGTTTTATATAGAAGCATTACGAGTGAGCATGACGCAGAACAATTACAGAGTGACCTGGTACGTGTTGAAAACTGGTGTTGTAAATGGAAGATGAATTTGAATCCAAAAAAGTGTGTCCATTTAAGTTTTACTAGGAGTAAGAAAAAATTCGATACTCAGTACAGTATAAATAATGACTTCATCAAAACAGAATGTACGTACAAATATCTGGGTGTTACATTATCGAATGACTGTTTATGGAACGCCCAAGTCGATGATGTAGTCTTAAGGGCCGGCAGGGCATTAAACTTCATTCAGCGAAATTTAAAATGTTCCGAAACAAACTTGAAGAAAACGGCATATCTGACATGTGTTAGACCAATTCTAGAATATGCATGTGTTGTATGGGACCCTGCGCAGAAGTATCTAATTGAAAAAATAGAAAAAATTCAAAATAGGGCAGCGAGGTTTGTTCTGGGACGATATGGGCAAAAGGATAGTTGTACTGACATGAAAAGAGAATTAAATTGGGAATTACTCTCAGCCCGACGGAACAAATTAAGACTGAAATTTTTGTTTTCAATATTTAATGGTTGACTGGGCATTAACAAAGACGATTACCTAAAGCAACCGCACTATATTTCAAGCCGGACCGATCACTGTTTTAAAATACGAGAATACCGTGCCAGAACAAACATGTACGCTAATTCTTTTTTTGTCAAGACCATCCAACAATGGAACAAGCTGTCGGAGGAACAAGTGTGCTCTGCAACCGAAGAATTGTTTTTTTCACGTTTGTAACCCCCCTGCAGTAACGCCTTCGGGCAATGCGGGGTAACTTATGAATAAAGAATAATAAAGAATCGCCACCAAGAAATCTTGACGGCATTTCGCGGCAGCCGACTGCCACCAGCAAACCATCAGAAAGCCGACAAGCGGAGTCTGACTGGAGTTTGACTGTCGGTCAGAGTAACTTGTTGGCCAATCAGACGTGCTTGACGTACAGTCAGGCACAGTCAGGTGTCCACTAGAAAACATCGACTGCCAAACAGGGTTACATTGATGGATTTATCGTTCGGGGGCTATGGTGTCTCAGTGTTGTCACTCGACATCGTGACTTCATAATGTCTTGTGACGTCGCAATTTCACTTGGCATCATGGTGTCACATGATGTTTACAAAATAACGCCCCACATTTTCAATCAGTGCCTCCAGTTATCACGAAGTTTATAAAAACAAAAGTGGCGAAATCATTGCGAGGTGGTTGTACCTTACCGCCACAAGTTTTTCCCCAAAGCAGAGGCCAAACTGCTTGTACATCATACAAAAGACAGTCTGCACACAGATTCAAACTCGAGTCACTACGAGATCTGAGCTTCGAATGTCGCAAGGCACCGAGTTCAAGGAGACACTTGGCACGCGGCATTTGAACCATGGAAATCGTGGTGACTGATATCTGCAGACTGTCTTGTGCATAATGTATAAACAGTGTGACCCCGGCTTAAAGGTACTTCTAGCAGAAGCAAACACCGCAATACGACCCGCGAAAATTGCGTAGTAAATAATAAAAATATTAAAAGAAGGACAACACAGACTTCAAACCTCGCGCTCGGGCTCAAAGAGCTACGCCAAACAACGTATTGCAGCATGATTATTTTTATTTAGGGAAATCCGAAGCTTTTATGTACGGAGCTGATCTTTCTCTGGAATTTTATACGTGCTACAGATTGCAATCAAATATATCAAAAGGCGTGCTTGTAGCGCTAGCCGCAACCTGTCCAGAAGAGTATCTCAAATTAAATATTTAAATAAGCATCACAAAATGTCCATCTACGTCCCTAGAGCAGCCGTTCATTGTTCTACCACAATACACAAAAATTTGTAATTATAAGTTGCAGTAACTCGACGTAAGAAGACGTTTTCTTCAACTCTTCTGCCTGGCCCCATGCTGTCGATGATTGGATTGGGAGCGCCTCCGCGCGGAAAGACGCCGCCTCGTTTTTTTTTTTTCGATTACGCCATCTCGGCACGAATGTAACGGCCGGAGAAGCGTTCGCGCGCTTCGGGATCTCGGAGGCCATGGTGCGAACAATTGTGTTTCGGGTACTTGCCGCTACAAAACCTGTGCGCTGACGTCCAGGTTCCCCGAAAAATGGCTCTTTGATGCTCTGTGCTACCAGATCCTCGCGCTCCAAATCTGCGACCGGGCACTCTATGGCTCCGTCTTTGAACTGCCAGGCGTTGTGAGTATGGAAAAGGCTATGGTAGTGCGCACGCTAAGGATTGCGAGCCTTGCGGACGCGTGCCCATTCCATGCTCAAAGCGAAGGCACGAGCTCTCGCTAGCAATGTAGTCTTTGCCTACAAAACTATTTACTCGCAGGGAAAGGTGCATTATATCGTGTGCCTGCTCTCAGCTCTTTCTGCAATGAACGGGAAAACGCACAATATTTTTGCAATGCATGCCGATGTCTAAAATACTCAAAACTACATGGTAATTATTATGTTTTTTATTGTCTGCGTTGAGCGGAATTGGAGAAAGCTTGTCTTCACACCCGAGCGATTCCAACTCTTCTCCCATTATTACATTTGGGGATCGAGACGTGTTCCCGTGCTTTAGAACTCCAATAAAGGTGCACACACGCTAGTTTCTTTACGTTAGAAAACAAAACTGTCTTTATATTTGAAAAAAAAAAACGAATTCTTTAGTGCGCCGTATGCAATAGCAAACAAGTACGACATGGCACGCAGGCCCGCGCTTACGCGCGCCTTGAGGGCTTCGCCAAGACATGGCGGCAGGGGGAGTAGCGCGGAAGGAGGCAAGGAGGATTACCCTTAATGGAAAGGAGGAAAACGCAGGGAGAGGAGGAATCGCGCAACCGTTCAGTGTATAGCCATGGAGCGATGTTTCATGTTCAAACTTCCATTCTAATTTTGACCTTTTTTTCGTGCGTTTGTTGTATGCAGCCTTGATTGTTATGCATCGGGTTATTTCCTTCGCTGCATTTTTTACGTTTTAGTTATTTGCTCTTTGCCTTCTTAAATAATTGATGTTATACAGTTAGTTGCTGGTACGAAGTAATAATTATTTAATGTTCACTACCGGAGCAAGGTGCATATAAGGGAAGTGCATTAAAATGATGAAGGTTGCGCTCTGCGCCCTAATCATTTTGCCTGATTTTTGGGTCCAAACAAGTGTATTGATTAAGCTAATTGCTATCTGACTGACGATGGAGATGCCGGCTTTCGATTAAGAACCGAGAGGCTCATACTTGTTTTTAATGGGTTTTTACTTCAGCGCTGAATGCGTTTCTTTAAAATGAAATGCTCTCAACTCTGAAGAAGACGTTCTACCCGGCAATATTTCCCACCAATGAAACGTCATTTGCAGAAACATTTTGAACTAAAAAAAGTTATGTTAATTATGAGGCTTGCAATAAGAGTCGCTCATTAGGCTCGATAAAACAAAACTTATACCTGGCACTTTCCGACGTTCGTTCAATCGCTTCAGTTATGCATGTTCGATCTCAATTCGACAACGCCTGCATAATACGAAATTTTAAATCAGACTATCCAACCATTCAAGTTGAATCCGTACACAAAGGGGCAGTTTCATTTAATTTCAACAATTACTGTCGTCATACAAGCTCTCCTAGAAAAAGATAAACCTAATAAACAAAAAGAAAAATAGCGACTTGGTTTTTTTAGAACAATTATTATACCTCTCCTGCCCAAGATCGACCTGTTAAATACGCCTCGTCGAAATTTCCCCCCATATAATCATCGTTATAAATTTTGCTTAACAATCATATTGT
>JABSTQ010004114.1:0-32028 GCA_013358835.2 Ixodes persulcatus
AGTGCCAGACCGAGACCGCGCGTGCAGCAGGCTCGATTCTGTTTGTCTTTCACTGCATTTCACTTTCACTGATTGTACAGTTTCACTGATTGTACTTTCACTGCATTTCACTTTCACTGATTGTAAATCTGGCTTTTAGATTAGGTTAATGTGGTCCTGCCCATTTTCGCTCGCGCTGTGCGATTTTTTAAGTCCGCATGCATGCATATTTCAGCGTTTTCCGGCAGATTTAAGGCCAGATATGACGCCCGGGTTCGTGGTGCGATTACACTGCGAAATTGCAAGTAAAATAGCACCATGTGAATCAGGTATTAGTCTGCGACAGTGATACTCAGTTGGCTGCAAGTGTGTGTATGTACAGTCGGGGACAAAAGTCCCCAGGACGCGCGAGCTGCGACTGAAACGCATTGCTCTGCCATCTGCCGGCGGGTCACCTGGTTTCGAGATCGCACAAAAGCGCATGCGCGTCCTACTGTGCCTGCAAACATGTGTGTTTTCCCGCTCTTCTGCGGCGCGGTGCCTAACTCGAAATCGGGCGCGTGGTGCCGCCTCGGAGATAGCGCTTGCGGCTGACGAGCGTCTGCTACGCATTCCGAAACTAGAGATACCGCCTGCGGCATTGCACCGCATTTCGCCGTGTCAGCGCACCTTGCTTTATAACCAGTTGAGTTTATCGCTCAGTTGAGCTGCGGTGACTCCTTGCTTTATAGGTGCCATGTCAGTAAGCGCTATCTCCGAGGCAGTACCACGCGCCCGATTCCGAGTTTGGGGCCGCGTCGCAGAAGAGCGGGAAAACGCACATGTTTGCAGGCACAGTAGGACGCGCATGCGCTTTTGTGTGATCTCGAAACCAGGCGACACGCCGGCAGATGGCAGAGCAATGCGTTTCAGTCGCAGCTCACGCGTCCTGGGGACTTTTGTCCCCGACTGTACATATGTTAGATATTAAGCACCGGGGTCTGCACTTTCTGCAGAATCGGTACCCCAATCAACAGGGAGCGAAGGAGGTGGCTTAACAGGGAGCCAAGCAAGCAGCGCAACAGGGAGCCAAGCAAGTCCCGATGTTCCTAACGTCTGCCAGCAGAAAACGGGAACTTGCCTTCAAATGTTAAGCACATGTTTTAAACAAAAAGAAAATTATTTAAATATTAGACTAGAAAAGCCCGTTTACCTGTTTTCATTTCTTTTTTTTTTCTCAACAGCACCATGGGAAGAGGGAGAAACAAAACTGCTGTTAAACTACTATGCCCAGTATGCAAGACAGGTTGGCCCGATGAAAAAATTTAGGAGCAAGCGCGCAATGTTTGAGCAAATTGCCAAAGATATATTTGATGTGCTAAAGATCTATCGTACTGGTGTTCAATGCGAGACCCGTTTCAAAACACTAGCCAAACGCAAACGCGACAAAGACAAGCATAACGGAACGTTGGGGAATTCCCGTTGCCGGGTCTCCTATGAAGAAGAATTTAGGGCAATAAGGGCCATCGACGACAGCTTAGAGCTTGAAGTGCTCTGGGGTGTAGACAGAGTTACACACAAGGTCTCAACGCTGAACTCTCCAAAAGCCGGGCCATCATGGGCTACGCAGCACGACGATGTGGATAGCTTTGAGGAAATTGCAAGCCCTGCTGGTTCTGATGATGCCTCAACTGAACAAAGTGCTTCAGGAGGCTATAGAGGGTCTAAAAAAGAAAAACGGACAGAGGGATGCGTCTGAGCAATACTCGCATGCAACACATGCTTTTTTCCTTTGAACAAATGAAAAAGCTAAATGATGAGAAAGAAGACAAAAAAGAGGAGCGGGAGAAACAAAGAGAGCAGCGACACCAAGAGCTGCTGCAAGCTCACAGGGAGCAAATGGAAGCACTGAAGGAGGTCGCCAGCAAACAATAAGCACAACGAGACTGCTTTATTTGTAACAAATCATTCCAGTGTTCAATAACTTCTAATTAATACAAAAACACTGTGCGGAACTTGTCTGGTAACCGCGGCTGTTGGGCAGTGTCCCCGACACTGAGTGCTCTTGTGCGGTGCCTTAGAACAGCTGCGCCAAGGCATCCCTCTTCGCTTCACCAAGCTGCCGAAGTGCAGTGTCGCATGCAGTTTGTGGCTGTCAACATGCCTACAGCTTCTGCGCTTTCAGGGTTAAGATTTCTTTCTCTTGTTTCCACAGTGGGCATGTTCTAGCATAAGCAGCATGGTTGCCTTGACAGTTGACACATTTGAGATTATCTTCGCAAATGTCAGCAACGTGATCAGTGCTGCCACACTTTGCACAAGTTTCACGGCCCCGACAGTTCCGCGAGCCATGTCCGAAGCGCTGACATCGAAAACATCTTTGTGGGTTCGGAATGAAAGGTCGGACTTTGCAGTGTAAATAACCAGCTTTAACGGTCGTAGGAAGTGTATGCAGCTCAAAGGTCAGGATCAAATGCTTGGTCGGCTGCTCCTGCCCGTCTTTACGGATGGTGATCCGCTTGACGGCCACTACAGCCTGTTTCTGCGGGTACGGGTAGTATACGGGTAGCAGTTGCTACCCGTATACTGACTAACCGATTGATTACGGTTTGTTCAGTATACATACCTCCAAACTACCAGCTTAAGTATGAGGAACTTGAATTACTTTGTGATCAGCTTCCTTCCCCTTTTGTGCTTGTGGGTGATTTTAATGCTCATAATCCTCTCTGGGGAAGTGGGCGAAAAGATACACGAGGAGCACTTATTGAGCGTTTTCTAGTGTCATCAGGATTATGTTTGCTCAACTCGAAAGAACCTACATATTTTTCATCAGGAACACGTACATTCACATCAATTGATCTTTCGATTGTGCATCCCACATTATTTCCTTTTCTAACATGGAAAGTCATTCCTAATCCATATGGCAGTGATCATTTTCCCATTATTTTAGACTTTTACAATCACCCTGTCACACTTCCAACTCGGACACCTAGGTGGAAGTTTGACAAAGCCGATTGGACTCTTTTTAAGCAATCCTCTGTTTTAGCTATTACATCTCTCCATCAACTATCTATTGAAGAGGCAGTAGACCATATCACGAAGCACATATTGGAAGCTGCTATGCTCGCAATTCCCATGACATCAACTCATCTTCCCAAACGACCAAAGCCATGGTGGAATGAAGATTGCCGAGAGGCTAAAAAGAAACAAAACAAAGCATGGGGCATTTTCAGACGGTACCCTACACCGAGCAACCTTATCGCATTCAAGAAAATGAAGGCTTCCGCGCGATTTGTTCGCAGGCGTTCTAAAAAACATTGTTGGGAGAAGTATTCATCATCTATAAATAGTCAGGCAACACCAAAGGAGGTATGGGATCGAGTCCACAAAATAAATGGCTCTTACCATGCTTTTTCCATTCCTCTCTTGACGAAAAATGGAATATGCCCTGAAAGCCTCGAAGAACAGGCAGACATTCTTGGCGAACATTTCGAGTTTGTCTCCAGCTCAAGGAACTACACGCATACTTTCCTTCGACACAAAGCACAGGTAGAAAAAAGGTCTGTCAATAGTTTGAGTGGCTATCATGACCCATATAATGCTCCACTCACATCGCATGAACTTGAAATGGTTCTTCATTCCCCTAAGCAGACTGCACCTGGCCCAGATGGAATTCATTATATGATGCTTCAACATCTTCATCCTTCAACTGTTCAACTCATTCTATGTCTTTTCAATAGAATTTGGTCTGAAGGCCACTTTCCGACTTCTTGGAAGGTGGCTTTTGTAGTACCCTTGCTTAAACCGGGAAAGGACCCTTCTAGTGCCTCTAGTTATAGGCCTATTGCATTGACTAGCTGTCTATCAAAAACTCTGGAACGAATAATTAACAGAAGGCTTATGCATTATCTTGAAGCTCACAAAATTCTAGACAGGTATCAATGCGGCTTTCGGTCGGCACGCTCCACAGTGGACCACCTGGTTCGCTTCGAGACAGCCGTGAGAGAGGCATTTGTGAACAAGCAGCACTGCCTTTCTGTGTTTTTTGATCTGGAGAAGGCTTATGATACCGCCTGGCGAATTGGAATCCTGCAAGATCTGGTCAACATCGGTATTTGCGGGAACATGTTTGGCGTCATTAAAAGTTATTTAGAGTGCCGCTCATTTCGTGTGAAACTTGGAACAACCTTCTCTCGAGATTTTTTACAGGAAAATGGTGTTCCCCAGGGTGGTGTACTTAGTGTCACTCTTTTCATTATAAAAATAAATTCCATTGCCCAAGTTATACCTCCTTCAGTTCAATACTCTATCTATGTTGATGACATCCAAGTTTCAGTATCATCATGTAACCGCTCTATATGTGAAAGGAGAGTTCAACTGGCAATCAACAAATTGACGAACTGGGCTGATACCAACGGGTTCAGGTTTTCCACAGAAAAAACAGTGTGTGTATACTTTTCTCGCCGGCGAGGAATTTTTCAAGATCCTTCATTAACCATTTATGGGCTGCCTATAGCTGTGAAGAGTGAACATAAGTTTTTAGGTCTTCTGTTCGATTCAAAATTATCTTTTGTTTCTCACATTAAGCAGTTGAAGTTGAAATGTGCAAAGTCACTTAATATTCTAAAAGTATTGTCTCATCAATCTTGGGGTTCTGATAGACTGTGCCTCTTACGCATTTATCGTTCAGTAGTCCGCTCCCGTCTGGATTATGGTAGCTTTGTGTATGGCTCAGCTAAAGCATCAGTATTGAAGATGTTAGACCCTATTCATAATCAGGGGCTACGGCTGTCTGTCGGAGCTTTCCGCACTTCCCCGGTTCCCAGCCTTTATGCGGAGGCCAATGAGGTTTCCCTTGAGAAAAGACGCTTTGCTCTAGGATTTATGTATTCACTCCGAGTAAGGTCTGTTCCTCTCCATCCTGCTCATGACCCTGTTGTAAAAATTAGGTTTCAAAGGACTTTCCAAAATAAGCCAAGTTTTGTTCCTCCTTTTGCCTTGAGAAATACGGCGGCAGCAGAACTCTTTGGTCTGGAGCCGAAACCCTGCGTGACACTGCACAGAAACACTGTAGCTCCTTGGGATTACTCCCTCATCTATTGTGACTTTACACTGACAAAACATTGCAAGAAAGACACTCCGGATGAAGTGCTAAGGCAAGAGTTTTTCGAACTACAGAGCCACTATCAGCACCGCACAAGCCTTTATACAGATGGTACTAAAACTGAAGCCTTTGTAGGCTGTGCAATGATCGGACCATCTGTTTGCAAGATAAAAAGACTGAACCCCTTTGCCACAATTTTAACAGCAGAGTTGCATGGTCTAATTCTTGCTGTTGAATATATCATTGAGAAGAAGCTTCGTCACTCCGTAGTATATACAGATTCTTTAAGCTCATTAAAAGCTCTTGTCTCACTGAATATCTCCAGAAACCCCTTGGTTTCACACCTGCAGAGTAAAATAATCTTTGCAATCAAAAACAAATGTGATATTATGTTCTGTTGGGTGCCAAGTCACGTTGGCATCCCGGGTAATGAGAAGGCAGACCAGGCTGTGCACTCTGCTGCCACACAAATTGTGCAACTTAACGAAATTCCCCACAAGGATTATCACAAGGTGGTGAGACACTGCATACTGCAGAGATGGCAACATGAGTGGGATACTCAGATAAACAATAAGTTGCATATGATGAAACCACTCTTGAAGGAATGGGAGAGTGCCCGGCACCGTGAACGATTCTACGAGGTAATACTCTGCCGTCTAAGGATTGGTCATACACGGCTCACACATGGGCACCTTTTGCGCGGTGAGGATGCCCCACAGTGCGAACATTGCCATTGCCCTTTGACTATACTTCATATTCTAGTTGAATGCAATGCGTATGGCCTAGAACGCCGTAATTACTTTTCGCAGCTTTATAAAGAGCATACTCCCCTACATCTGATGATTTTACTAGGCAATGAACCCCTCATACCATACTCTTGTGTGTTTAACTTCCTTAAAGCAATCGGCCTTCTACACCGACTGTGATTTTACTGTTTTCGAACTCATGTCCATACCTTTTACACTTATACATAGATCATGTCCATTGTTTTATCTTATCATCTGCTACTAAAGCTCTTTCTTCTCCTTAACCCTCTCCCAACAATAGTGTATGTACTTGGCGCATTATAGCCTTAGATGCTTTTGCGCCACTAAAACCCAATCAATCAATCAATCAATCAATGCCTACAGCTCTGCTCGCTTCTGCCGGATATGAAGGGCAAGGTCTTCCCTCCTTTCTCTTCTCTCTTCAACCGTCAGTAGGTCATCAACGCTCACATCGCCAGCATCCATGCAAATGTTGTGCAGGACGCAACATGCCACGATAAGCTGAGTTATGTTATCTACTGTTGTGAACTCTACGTACCGCAGCTGCCGAAACCTCTGCTTCAATAGGCCGAAAGCGTTTTCGATTACCACCCTCGTGGCAGCATGTTGGTGGCTGTATGCGATTTTAGCTTTCGTCATGCCACCATAATTTTTGAAGGGTGTCAATAGGTGCTCCCTGATCGGGTAGGCTGCATCTCCTAAAAGATGGTACTTATCAACCTTACAAATGGTGGGCAAATCCTCCTGCACTTCAGACAACCTCAGAACACGAGCATCGTGAATTTTGCTCGGCGGTCCCGTGAATACGTCCTGAAATCTTCCCTTTGCGTCGCATATCCCTTGCATGGTAAGAGAGACTTGATCATGCCGGTTGATGTAGGTCGACTTCGTTTTGGTGCTCGAACAACGTGTGGGTATGGAAGTGCCGTCACTACACCCAATCACGTTTGGAAAGCCTGCCAGCTGGAAAGGAAAAGGTTGAATCATAATCAGGTGTAAAAGGCCAAACTTTTCTCAAGCAGTTCAGGAGCATAAAGCCATTTTTATGAAGTAGGTGCAAACAGAGAAGGCAGTTGTTTTGAAGGCGTGAAGATTTCAAGTATGTAAATGCGTGAAAAGCCACACAATTAGTTTTATATCAAATATCCCCCCAAGCCACTCAGTGGTTTGCCTACATTTGTCGCATTGTAAGAGTACTTTAAAGTGTGCCTTGCCTAATACCAGATTTGCTCAAAAATGGTCCGGCAGAACTCAGTTAAAGCATCCTGAACAGGGCCCCCAGAAGAATGCGTCCAAATTGGTAGTATGGCATGAGAAATCCCGAGAATCGGTTGTCAAAAACAAAATCAGAATTACTCTGCAATGCAGTAGTGTAATAATGTGAATTTAACCATATTTTTCTCACAGCTTTTTTCTATCAAGCAACAAAAGCACGGGTTCTCAGTTAACTTGTACTTCCTATGGTATTTGTATGAGTTAACAAGGTTAGCCTTTGACCGTTGCCGCATAGTGCTAGGGTGAAAACGCTGATTTCAATGCAGGCTCCACTGTGCCGGCTTCACACCAATGCGCAATAAACCTACACATTTGGAAATTCTGCAAGGCCATACATGCCATTCATTTCATTACCGTCAAAATTCTGCAACTCCCTTCCTACTCCGTGCCTTGAATTACTGCCATTATTTCACACTTATTCCACCGCAAGGTGGAAAAGCAGACTCAAGGAATTATTCCAACTCCGAAGTTTGCAGCTCCAAGAGATTATGTAGCCAACTTTCCTTGTTTACTCTAAATGCTAATACAGAAATTGCACCACAAGACTCATCAACGCACGAGGCAGCTCACTTTTTTTAAATCTTTGGCCAGGGCATCCTTGTCGACCGCAAAGTAAATTACGTCGGGAGCAATGCTGCATAGAAACTGCAGCACCTTGTTGATCACGGCCTTTTGAGTGGAGTCTGCCATGTTGAAGAGGAGAGCACACTCCCGCATTGAAGACTTGTTGGCCACATACCTAGATAAATGCAGAAAGGTTCTTCACAACTGCCACTTTAACTGTGAACTATGTCAGTGGCAACCCAGTTGTCGCATAAACAAGAATGACTATGGTTGCCGGAAAAGAAAACGACACAGAGACGTTTGTAGACCAGTCTACCTCAAGACGTCAAAGCCGACCATGGGGGGTACTAACTTTAGGCTCGCTACTTGTGTGCTCAACACGTCGACAGGAGCTATCAACAAGCACAATGTGTAATATTTGCCACATACTAGTAGCATTACGGTAAACGTGATTTCGATTAAAATCTGCTGCACACTCTTTATTGTTTCATACAGCATAAGGTAACAGGCAAACAATAATGCGCGGCAGTGAAAAACAGAAAATAGTAATACCTTGCAATAGCAATTTAATTCGGCGATACAAAAAGAAACATCGATACTAATTTGCCGAGTCGTATTTTCAGGTTTTAATGCAATTATGCTCTATTATGAACATAGCTTAATCATGCGTTTTTTGTTCATTCCTTGGTACACAGTTTGGCCGAGATTTACAGCAAACTACTGTAGAGCTTTCTTCCCTCGAAACAAAGTAACTCTTGTATGGCACGCAAGCAAAGAGTAATTTGAGGCAGCAAATACTTAACTTCCCGTTTTACTTCCTGTTTTAGGTAAAAATTCACTTATTATTGGAGGGTAATATAATTATGTGGACTAAATGATAACGAGGATAATTTGAAATGCGACCCTTGTTTAAATCTGCTTTTTTTGTGTGCCTCGTCGGCTGCATCAGACTCGACGCAGCACTGTCAAGTGCTATCGCATGTTGGCTGAAGCGACTCACCAAAGGAAAGAGAGGATGTGCTCCTCTGCTGTCTTGGGGGGCAAACCGCCGTGGTGAAAATTTGACAGGGAGAAGCTCGACCTCTCGAACTGGTCAATAAGGTCATCGCAAGCCAGCCGTGCCAAGCGGAAGTTCCTGCGAAACTATAAAAAAAGACAACATTACAGCTTGAAGACTTTCTCATACTTTTGTTCTTACCTCTTTGCCCGAGTAGGTTCGCACAATAGAAACATAGGCCTTGACCTTGGGCACCGTACAAGGTGCGTCAAACAACTCGGCAAACTTTGCTTCGTAAACACGGCCCTCGTCCTCGTTGTCTGAGCTGCTGGTGTTGTCGCTGTCTGCTAGGTTCGCCAGCAGCACTGACGGTGCCACCACTAACATTAAACGTCTTCGTTTCAGCGACATTTCACCTCAAATCGGGGAGCACAACACAACAGTGATGGCGTCGATACTGACGGCTGTTTTTCGCAGCCTTCTTTCTGCGAAGTAGCTGCGTCGTTGAGCTGCACTCCCGCCAGCCACTTCCGACCCAAGAGCAAAATGACAGAATGGCTGAAATCACGTGACCGGTCGGCAGCCAGATCTCTCGCGCGCTCCCACTTCCAAGTCGGAGCGCCTGAAACGGCTCCCATTTGGAGGACGGCGAGAATCGGAGCTTCAAGAGCGCTCCGAAAGAACCAGCCTGGAGCGCCTGGCATCGACCAGCCGAATGCACACCGACTTTTCAGAGCGCTCCAAGAGGCTGAAAAGCGACCAGCCGAATATACCATCAATAATCATTCAATTTTTATGGCTTCAACAAATACCAAATGTACCATCACAAAAAAAAATATATATATATTTTATCATATTTGGTTATATTTGTGCTTCAGCAGATGGTTCCGCACACATTTGATGGCATGTGGCACGTCACACCTGAAGTGGAGGTACATTTTGTCAGGTAGACAGGGTTGTGGAACCTTATGGCACGGTGACGCCACGTTCCTGCTGACTCCCATCTGCTGCCACATAGACCGGTTATTTCTGGCACCGCCACTTATAACCGCAATGACTGTTGCTCCATGCTTGTGGAGTGCAGCGCTGCTTCGAGCACGAGCTGTGCTAAAATGTTGCCGGGGGCAGTGCCCTTGGGGGCAAAAGTAGCGATAGGCTGCACCCAGCTTTCAAGATTTGGCTTAAACATAAAAGAGTGCATGGTCAGCAAGTTTATTAAGTCCTTTGTTTGATAGGCCAGCGTAGTCCACGAAACCGTCAATCTTGTAGCTAGACCTGTTAAAGTCATAAGCCTGGCGTTGATTTTTTTCGTCTAAAATCAAGGTGCCGAATTTGTGGCCCCCTATCTTATAGCACAGCTGCCTTATATAGCTTCCAAGGAAATAGAGTTGAACCCATACTTGCACGGTATCCCCTTGAGGATTTATGTCAGGCGACTCGGGGACAGTAAATTCAGCATCTTCACGTCACTGATGAGCTTATACGCTCGTGGGCTTGATATCCTCAACATTATACAATTTAGGATCCACTCGGCATCGTAACACATGCCGCATGCCGACTTTGCCTTCAGCTACTTGAATGATGCAATAAATGCCTGGCAATGCAAAGGTGGAAGCTCGGTCAGTGCTTTTTCAACCCCCGATCTAAAGTCTTTGAAAGCTTTTCTCTTAAAACCAAGATTTCCTTCTGTCAGGCAGCTGTGGCTCGGAGCACCCTCTTTGTCAAGTTGCATATTTTGTTGCTCTTGTTCATCCTCCTTGATCCCCCCTCTTGCTCTCCCTCCTTGATCAGTCTTGAATGCAGATTGCACAGCCCTGCGATGACTACCAGTAGGTTTAGTCACAGTTTACCTTTGCAAAAACTTGGGATGGGATGCATTTCAGGAACCGAAAACACTTCATCCTACAGTTCGATCTCTCAACATGAATTCATACCTTAGAGAGCCGACAGTCGAACACGCCTCGGCCTCAGACAGTTGCTGATCCTTCCGTCTGAAGGACGGCAACGACAACTTGACTCTATATGATAGAATGTCAGCGATGGTGAAACCCTTGTCTCCAAGGACCTCGTCACCTGGAAGCAGGTACTTCAGCAGACCAGAGTCCAGCGTGATAAACTTGTCACTGGCTCTTCCCCCTTATTAAGCCTCGGAAATGAACATAATAAAACCATTTGGAGCAATTACGGGAAGAACCTTGGCAGTGTTATAGCTCTTGTACGGGCTAAAAGCGCAACCCCTTTTGTGCTTGTTCTGTGTTCTGTCAACGAATACTTCAAAGCAGTGTGCAATCCATGTAGTGTTCAGGAAATTTCTGAAGACAGCAAAACGTGTCTCTAAAATCGTCTCTCTAGGCAGCCTTTTGAAAAAGTACTCTCGCAAAAAAACAGCGAGGACCTCGATCCAAAAGTTAAAAACCTTGCTAGTCAGTTAACACGGAAATCTCGAAGCAGAAAGCTAGACCTACCACCAGTAGTCCGAGGTGTAGTCTCATGAGGGTCAGCAAGACCTGGTTCTGAATTTCAAGCTTGCAGCATAGCTTTGCAATTGATGACACAACCCTCATATACTCGTCGAACATAGTCTTAGAAAGTCCAGTTAAAAACGAAAGCGTTTTGGAGGCATGCAATCATAGAACGACTATGCAGTTTATCTCGCACGTGTGTGTCCTTTCGAGAGCACAAATGAAGCCGCCCGTACGAGGGGTTCTGGAGTATTCATATTTGCATTGTATTGCTTTGTGTTCACTACATAACACCTGCAGATGTACTGGCATGCAGGGAATGGAACAGACACATCCGTCTTGTCAACTGGCGCATCAACAGCATTTCTTGGAATGGTGTTCAATGGCTCATCGTCATGTGCATCAACATCTCTTGAGAGGACAGAATCATGTAGAATAGCACCAAAGGACGGACATCCCGTTGCTGCAGTCGCTCAAGCTTGACTTTTCCTGTAGCGAAGCTTCCGTGGCCGGGCTTGCAATGGGGTACCGTGTTGGCTTTTTCCTCCCTTTATTCTTTGAAACTTTAAAAGAAAAGTTCACAGTGGTCAAGAGAAATATTTAATAACAACATATTGGCAAGCTAGCCTCAATTAAAAATTATGAAACAAAAATAATAAAAGGACAGGAACAAAATAAAAGAAATAAGCTCTGGCTGGGTCCATAGCCCGTTTGTCGGTCTTACTTCAACCAATTTCCGGGTTAAAATTTGGCACATCTTTTTATTTTTATTTTGTTTTGATTCAGTGATCAACCACTCTTGTGTAGTGGTTGATCAGCGTCAATACCGTCATCGGGTATCTCCAGTTGTCACAGATGTTTCTGTCAAGGTAAATAATAAATGTCCTTGCATCACAAGGGAAAAAAATATCGGGATCGCCAGGGTAAAAGCAAGCTTATCACGATCTCAGTCCCGAGATAGATCGTAGGGTATGGGTTAGCCTTCGTCGGCCTGCTGTCAGTGAAGTAAATGGAGCACACCTAAATAAATAGGCAAGTTATCTGAGGCCAAGCAATAATCGATCACTGTCACAGCGAGTGCCGCGCTGCTAGTTCCACGCGCAAAACATCAGAAACAACCGACAAAACACACAAGCCGTTTTGGCATCTCGCCATCACCCTCGTGCTTTGTGTTGTGATCCGGATCGCCATAGCGGCCAACGAGCCGCTGTCAGCATGCCGCCCGTGCCGCCGGGGCATAAGCGATAAGTTAATACCTAAACCAGTACTCACCCTTGCATTTCTAGTGGTGTTCAGCTCCTTGCATTGAAGGCTGGCTAGACATTTTCTTTGTTTTTGTCCCCTTGCAAAAGAAGTGCAGCGTGTACGGGCACAGGCAAGGGCAATTGGTGCGTAGGAGAAGACCGTGTTCATCGCAGACAGAAGTGTCCTACGCCTTCAGGAACCCTCCACTATTCTTGCAACCGATCACTGAACATGCCTTGCCTGCTCGGTACTGCGGTTTCTTCGCTGCAGCGTGGCCCATGGAGGAAAATTGGCCTACTCACTGTCACCCACTGCCTTGTGCATAACGAAACTGAACAAATTTGGAGCCGCGTTATGGCGTCCGCTCCCCAGTGCCCCCTCAAGGCCGGTCACTTGGCTACTGATATGGAAGGGTTTTTACACTACAGGATGCTTACACACCTTCATCCTTCTACACTACTCCTTATTCTGCACCTTTCAAACGCGTCTGCCAAGAGGGCAGATTCCCACTGGCATGGAAGGTAGCTACTTTTGAAAACAGGGAAGGATGATGCTCCCTTTGCATCTAGCTAACATTCAGTTGCCCTCATCAGTCGTCTAAGCAAGACATTCAAACGCATCATTAATAAAAAGCTCCTGTACAACAAAAAAAAAAAACATTTCAGATAAGAATTGCTCGGGGTTCCGTTCCTGCCATTCCTCAGTTGACCGTTTGGTGCATATTGAAAATACAATTCGTGAAGGCTTTGTTAATAAACAACGTTGCTTATCACTGTTTTTCGACTTAGAGAAGGCATATGATACAGCATGGCGTTATGGACTTCTTCGTGACTTCTATGGAGTGGAGGTCCGGGGGGAGGTTGCTTGTGTTATAAAAAAAGCTATCTTTTTGAGCGAACCTGTTTGGTTAAGATATCATACCCTCTCGACAAGAAAAGCTGTAGAGTCCTTCAAGAGAGCTTCGATGCTCTTAATGACCTCTATGACAGGAGCTGCAACAGCAGTTTACCTTGTTTTATAATGAACAAAAATATCACCAGCAGTCATACTGTAATCAATAAAGTGCTCATATGCAGTAGATAGACTGTCTCCCCATGGAACAAGTTCCTGCACTTTTGGCATTCCTAACTGAGGATAGACATAATCAGGTCCTTATATGATGTTCGTATGGAAATTTTTCATCAAATTAAGATAGCTTTCCCCAGCTTTCTTTTATTTCCCCCTACCTGTGGCGAAAAAGTTTCCGATAGCTGCTGATAATTTTCGAGGCCACCGGCTTAACTCTGCTGTCAGCTTTCACTAAAACTAGGTGACTCAGTAGACCATAGATACAACTTTTTTTCTTCTTTAGCTTTAAATGGAATAATTGCATGTTTATAAAGCAGAGGACCAATGCTTGGGTCTATACTCTATGTTCTAGATTCCCGCATACAACTTAGCTTTCATTTTCTTATTCAAAGCAAAGGCTAAACCGGGCAAGATATAAAAACAAAAATACAATTTGGCGGTTTACGTGCCAAACCAACGAAGGGCATCTGGCATGCCCCAGCAGAGGACTGAGGGTTAATTTAGGCTACTTGGGGAAAGACGTGCAAACTAAATTGAAGTTATATTGCGCTTTTCCGCAATAGTCCTGTCATAAAATATAGAAACCAACTAACCAAACTAGTGACAGGTGCGTGTGCAATCAATAAATAAAATAAAATAATTTGTCCTCCTAATACTTATATTATCACTGAAGGACAGTGCAAACAGTGGTGACGGTACTCAGAATTCAGGGGGACTGCAGGCTGCAGGGGGAGGGGGGGGGGGGTCTCGGACCTCCTTCCAATTTTGACGAGTGGTCTGAGACTCCCTCAATGCTTCATTAACAGTTCAGAAAAATATGATATTGTTTGTTAGCCTTGTCAATTTGATCCGCGAATACAGTGCAGCCAGGTTTGGCACAACTAAAGTCGATTTAGTGTACATCTAGAAGGAGCCTTATCTCCCCAACCTCTTCCCCAATCTGCTTTCTAAGATCCCCCTCCACTTATGAGAGACTTTAAAGGGTCCTGAACTGACATTTGGCTTTCGCATGATTCTGAAAACTCCAAGACGTCACTCATGTGGCAGTATCTTGAAAGGATGACTATCGTTGGAAAAGAAAGTTACGATTGAGCTCCAACTCCTCTCTTCACTTCACCTCGACCCCTTGGAACGCCCTCAGCTGCCCAACTTGGGCAGCGCGTGCAGCAAGGAGGTGAAGTGAAGAGCAGAGGAAGCTGGGTCATCACGTCGCATGCTGGCTGTGAGCGTCGCCCAATTGCGCCTCTCTTCACAGATAGTAGCTTCCCGCCTTGCGATTCTACCTTGTTTGTTGAAATCCAGATTTCGGTTCAGCATTCTTTTAAGCGATGGGTGATACTTAGCGAGATGAATAAAACAAAGTAAGTAGGACTGATTCTGAGAAAAAAATTCAAAACAGATACGAAGTGCCACCAGGCCAAAAAGTGTCTGCTGTTTACGAGCGACAGATCATTCTTTCTGGCTGCAGCTCCACTGCAACCAGAAGGCAAGAACGTTTTATTGTTGTTCTCACTTCCGGGCTCTGATTCTGATAGTTAAAAATCATTGGCATATTGGGTTCTCAATACCCGTAAAAAGCGTGTAAGGACTTGGTCATGCTGACAAACCTGAAGGGCACAGATGTGTGTGCGCAAAAACTGCCAAACATTGGCATACGTTGTGTGTCTGCAGTTTCTTAAGCTCTGTGTGGTAGGACGTTATGCTTTGCATGGTAGATGTTCAGTTTTGCGTAATGGGATGTTATGCTCTATGGGGTATTTTATGATTTTAAATTGTAGTATGCGAGCATGTAGTAAGTAGCACATTAAGTGTAGTATGTGAAATTCGATGAATGTCTGCAAATCCGGACACAGATCGTATGTTCATTTTTGCCAATATTATTGTACACATTAATTTACTGATTTATATATTTACTTACCTATTCATTTTAAATACTCTTAACACAGAATCCTCATCATAATCAAGCCAGCGTCTTGATAAATAGGTGGTCAATTGAATAAATTAGGCATAAAGATAACTTGTAAAACAATTTAACTTCTATACAGGCAAAAATACACAGCAGCCATACGAAAACTCCTAGGCATTAAAAGGATGATGAACCAAAGTATAGATTTCACAAAACAAGGCTAGAGCACGATGTCATATGGCCATATATTTTTATAAAAAAAAGAGGCCAGCACGTGACGTCATCATCTCCGCTTCCTCCGTTCCTTGCCGCGAGCACTACCTGCGCTAGGGCAGCCGAGGACATTTCATGGAGAGGAGGAGAAGTGAAGACTACCAGCAATGATCGTGACATCACATACTAGCCCTTGCTTTTGAAAACATGTTGCCTTCCCTTCGAGATATTGCTGTATGTGCAAGTGATGTTTTTGTATCTGTAGCTCCTCTTCCAGGCACTTTTATTGCCTTGTTTTGTGAATTCCAAATTTCTGTCAGCATCCCTTTAAACAGTCATTCTTAGCACGCTTGCATCAGGCAGGCAAGTTTTATACAATTCTTTGAAACAGCTTCTGGATGTCGTACCTCTTCCTTCAGGTCCAGTGCAGGGTGAATTTCCAAAACCTCATCCACCGTACGGGATTTCTCGAGTATCCATTCACGCCGTTTGCTGAATGTGCGATTCATGGCATCCGAGACCACTGCCTGGTTTCTTGTCTAGACGGATTTTCGCATCTCTTTCATGAGGATCGCCGTATGTGCTTCAATAGAAGCCTCGTCTTCCCCGATGGCATAGAATGAGAGCTATAACGAAAAAATTAGAATGCTTGAACCCTGAAAAGTAGAATAGAGATTGAGTTTCTCTTTTTTATTCATTCACTAAGTAGTGGTGCTATGGGATGGTTTAACGAGTCATTGCTTCACATCTGGTATGCTATCGGTGACCATGTTGTTGATTCCTTTCCACCATTCGCTGACTCTTTTTGCATGTAATCGACTCTTCGCTGGCATCTCTATTAGTGTTGGTGAATTTCAGGAGCCCGAGTGGCTCCATCAATGAGGGAATTCAAAATTCATGACTGGGAGACAGAGTTGATCCCACAAACCCGTGTTTCAAATGTCGTTTTTTTTTTGCAGTCACCCCCTCGGCACCCGCCAAAGACAATTTTTTCATGCTCGCCGAGTTCATTTGTGCATAAGCAAATGAGCTGTCCCCTCACGCATTGGCTCACCTTAACTTTGAATAATAGCTGGCGACGAGTATATACAAATTGGGTACCAGCCGACGCACCTTTCTGTCGCAGACTGCTCCAACAGGCGTCCTCAATCATGATGCAAATGAGTGAGCAAAGAGCACTGCCTCTGCCTATAGGAAAGCATTGGTCAAAGGTTCACCAACATATATTCCTAAGACAGTTCAAACCAGAAGTATGTCACATGAAACCACCTTAGATGACACTGCCTTGGCACAATTGCTTTCTGACTGTAGATCAACAAGACAATAAATTAGAAAGTAGCACATTGCATATTTTTCATTGTAGGGTTACTGATGTGGCAAAGGTGCATGCCATTATGCCATTTTGTTGACATATTAATCGAGAGTTTCCAGCTATGTACATAAAACTGGAAGTAAAAATGGCAAAAAGTTTGCCACAAAATTGCACTTAAGATCTCTGAAATTCCATTGCCATGACCATGTTTTCGTGTCCTCATCAATCAAATTTTGTGATATCGGTCACTTGCAAGTATATCATATTTTTCGACTATTTGCTTCTTCTGCTAAATGAATAGAGTAAACTTCAACCTCATAGAGGCACAGAAGGAAAGTATGTGATGAGACAAACACTCCAGTAAACAAAAAACTTGGGATGTTGCAGGCAATTTGTGTACATTACATTTAGTAAGACTCACCAGCTTGCCTGCTCTTTTGCTTTTCTAGGAATATTCATTTGTTGACATAATTTGTATGGTTTATTTATGAGTGAAGGTTAAATTTTTCAGTGACACTCAGAATGAAACGAAATTGGTACCTCTTGCTGAAGTGGCCCTGTATACGAATGTCAGCGAGTACTGCAGCTGCTCTTGGGCAAAACATGAATGTGCGGTATACAAAAGTGAAACTGACAGCCATATATTATCTAAAATTTTAGCTGCATCTTTAACGAGAACAGACAGAGGAATTCTGCTTACATTCGTTGCAACACAGCGCTGGGTCAGCCTGCTTGCCGTGGTTCTGCTGGTGAAGCAGGCGACTTGAGCCCACTTTGCACGCTCCTCTGCAACTTCTCTGATGTCTACCATCCTTTTCTTCTAGTTTTTTGTCTGGTTCTTTAGGGCCTACTTCCAGGAGCCCTGAAAACATGCGCATAATTTTAATATACTTTTCAGTACAGCAACTTCACCCAACTCCAAAAATGTGGATATTATGATTGATTACACACCAAGAAGCACTGCAACAAGGTGTGAAGTTGGGCTAGTTGGTTCATAATGCAAACTTGGAAACAGCGCAAAAAAAACAAGGGACAAGAATGAGAAGTGAACAGACACAACGCTGTCCGATCACTTCTTTACCTTCGCGAAATATGGGATATTTTTTTATACAATTTTGCTTTAAACATGAGCCGAAACCGAAACATCGGTTCCGACGGGAAACATTGGCAGAGACGGTAGAGTCATGACCAAACACGTGGTACAAGCGATCACATGATCCACCACATGGGGGTGACACGGGTGGCCGAGAGTGAGTGTCATCTGCTCTGCCTGCTACGGCGGCTGCGCCCCTCCGGCCTTGAGAATACGCTTAATGGGAAACAATGTCAAGTTTTCTCAAATGAATATCTCGTATGCATTAGTAGATGGGGACATCTGTTAAATAGCAGATAAATAAGTCACAGAGTATGCACAAGAGTGCAAACCAAGCATCGATATTGTAACAAAAGTAAAGCAGACGAAACTGAGAAGCATGGGGAGCACAGTAGTCCATCTGTATTCGTGCTGGTCAAGTAGGCATCGCTGAGCCAACATTGGGAGGATACGCTGCTGATGTCAATGCAGGCGAGCTTGGTGACGTAGTGGCTGAATGTTGGCTGCACCAACTGCGCAGTAGGACTGCGCTGTTGATTGCGCCTCCATCGTCCGCTAGAATAGAGTTAGCATATTTCAGCGACATGGCTCGTACCAACGTTAGCTGGCCCGTTTCTTATAGATTTAAACGGAACTCGATTAAGACTTCACTCAACATCTATCTTAATTAATATTTTATGTGTGGCCTTCTTATATGATACTTAACAGGTCCAAATCGTTTGCTCAACCAAGAAAAGGAAGTGCAGTTGCCCTTGAAAGCATATGCACAATCGAAATATAATTTTCCTTACAACATTCCTTATGTTAACCAGAAATGTACTTACAATGCCACAGCCTGGTAGATCTACCAACTGCCGATACTTGAAGACAAAGTGTCTGGCTGCTTCACTATACATGTCCCTTTTTGCAGGATGCCTGAAGAATCATAAATGGTATTGCAAATGAAGACTGTCAGCCAAATAAAAGGTTTAGTATCTATAGTCGAACAAGGGGATTTACTGGTCATACTTGCACAGGTCGGTGTGAAGCCAGCAAATTATACAGTGGCACAGCTGGTTAGAGACTTTCACTTTCTCGGCTTTCGCAATTAGCTCTTCAAGTCAATCGTGGGCTCTGGCAAAGTGTATGCAGTCGCAAGTCCAGTGCACAGAATTGGCAAGCTATATCATGGAAATAGAAAAAACAATTCTTACATTAAATTTGCAAGCACATATATAGTGGGTTACCTTTATTCTGTGCAGGTGCATATTAATAGCACAAAACTATAGTGGATACTTTAATCAATATATGAAGCTAAATGCATCGACGTCCGCTTGTCCTGACCATGGAGACTAAGCTCCCAGATTTCTCAACTTTTTCGTGCAAAGCAGCCACCTTGGCTGCAAGTTCAACATTGCATTTCACTAGTAATGTAAGCATTATGTGCTTCCTGTCTAACAGAGTACTGTCACACAAAGCAAGTGAAGACTATACCTGACAGCAGAAAGTGGTGTCGTGGGCAGAGATGCTCCTGATGTCAATGGAAGTACCGCAAAAGGCTCTTCCAGAGTCAGATTGAGCTATGCATCTTTATGGAGTAATGTTGATCCACTTCAACATATTCCTCGTAGGTAGAATTATAAACCTGAAAAAAGGACAGCATATAAAACCTAAAAGATCTTGATATAGTCTCGTGAATTCGCAGTCATCTTGGATTTCTTAGCGGATCATATCTCACACAAGATGCCACATTATTTATTTCGCTTGAATAGAAATAAAGAATTTGAATTTGAGACTTGAAGATGAACTTGAGTGCTCTAGCAAAACTCTCCTAATATAATTGTTAAAGGGGTGCTAAGAAGGTTTTTGAAATGCTCACCTTCTGTGAATCCCGGACAGACTTGCTGAGCTCACTGGACAAGAGCTCAGCACTTTTATCACGGACCCAGACAAATGCTCACCATTTTAGGATTGTACCTGAACAAAGGCTTCACGAGGGACAAGATGTCTGTCACCGACCTTCATCCTACGGCCAATTTTGTTTCTGGTTGTCCAAACGTCCGACCAGAAAGATCTTGAGATTTCACTATCATTTTATGGTCTTTAAAAACATTACTGACAACTGAAAGACGATTTTAAAAAAAGCACCTTATGAGCAGCAACGACGACAAATGCGTGGCAGTGTGAATAGATAATATATTTGAATTGCAATTGTAAATAGAATAGATAACCCGAGTAGCAATTGCGGCTCGCATGAGTTAAAATATTTTAAATAGTGTGACAGCAAGCCCGCGCCTGTGCCACTTCGTTCAGCTTAATTGTAGCACAAAGCTGCATTTAAGTTAGCTAAGTAGACTATCAAATCAATCAAATTATTAATTGATCCAAAATTACATGGTGCTTCAACAGTGAAACTCTTTAGCGATCCTGTGTTCACCTGCTAGGGTATTTCACCTGTTGAGCTTTTACCCGGTTCCCCGCAGGGGGCATCTGTGAAAGCAGGTGTTTGGAGAGTGGCGTCTCCACGGACCCCGAGCCATGCGGGTTCGCCCGCCCACGTCTGGCTGTGCGTGGCTTTCCCGTGTCCGGGGAAAAGGGCATCCTGGTGGTTGAGCCGAGCCCGGGGTAGGTTTGGACCCTTCGTGGCCCCCCGGGTGAGGCAATACACCACTTCGGCCCCCGCTTCTCGTAGACGGGAGTCCTGGTAAGGCCCGGCCAGGATGATTCAGTCTAGTCGCCTTTTCTTCTACTATCCCCTCCCTTCTTTCTCCTTTCTCTGCTCTTCTCTTTTTCATTCTCACCTTCTTTGGCGGCAAGGGCTAACCTTGGGTGGAGACAGATCCCTTTCTCGAACCACACTTGGTTATAGTTACTTGGCAGCACTGGTAGTGTAGCATACCCAGCCAAGCCATACTTGTTATGGGGTGCTACCTATCCCCTTGTTGGGCTCGGTGGTGGGTGGTGCGCCACAGTTTCTGAACATCCTCCGCCTTTCATGGCTTCCGCAAACCCTAAACCCGGTTCGGGACGTACCTCTAAGAGGCAGCGTTCAGAACCACAAACCATTGAAAAAGAAACCGTTGAATCATTCCCAAAGTTTTTTGTTATTCACTCACATGTCGAGCAAAAACCTGTAGCCAAGATGTCACCTTTTATTGTTGCCAAAGTGCTAGAAAATCTTGTTGGATTTTCTTACAAAGCCAAGAAACTACACTCGGCAGACCTTCTTGTTGAAATAAACACTAAAAAACAAAGCGAAGCGCTTCTCAGACTTACCACCATTGTCAACGTGGAGGTGTCGGTGAGCCCTCACCGTACACTAAACACGGTCCGTGGTGTTCTCTCTGAAGAAGCTTTTCTTTACACCAGTGAAGACGAACTTCTTGAGGGACTAAAAAGTTTGGGTGTCGTTGATGTCAGACGCATAGTGTTCCGCAAGAATGGTGAGAGTATCCCCTCGAAACATGTTATCCTCACTTTTGAAAGACGGGCACTCCCGGAGATGGTCAAAGCCGGTTACCTCAACTGTCGCATCCGCCCATACATCCCCAACCCCCAGCGGTGTTTTCGTTGCCAGCGCTTTGGCCACGGATCACGCAGCTGTCGTGGGAAGGAGACATGTGCCAAATGTGGAAATCAGGGTCACGTGTCTGATGGTTGCGAGGCAGAGGCACACTGTGCAAATTGCGGAGGACCACATCCTGCCTACTACTGAAGCTGCCCCCTCTGGAAGCAAGAGAAGGATATCCTCGCAGTTAAGGTCAAAGAAAACCTGAGCTATGCAGATGCAAAGAAGCGCTTTTCCTTCCTTTCTAAGGGAGGTTATGCCGAGGTAGTGCGCAGGGGCCCTGCACCACGCTCGGAGACAAAGGTCACCCAGGTCTCTCCTGAGATCTTGGTTGCCGACCTAAGGGCCCCATCCCCACAGCAGGGGCAGCATGCCGCTCCCCTGGGCAAGGACGGGCCGGCAATAGCCGTGCCCGCCCTCCCTTTCAAGACGGTAACGAAGGGTCAGCAGGCTCCCCCTCCTCGTGGAGAGGGCGCTCCAGCTGATTCCTCTGGTCAGGACAGGCCAGCACCGGCTGCACCTGTCAACACAGGCCGCACTCCTATGGAGGAGAAAAAGCGAGGACCTCAGCCTCAGTCGATGGAGAGGCAGCCAGGAACCAAGGAGCTGCGTGGATCGCATGCAGCTTCCTTGTCAGGAAACGAGGTGGAACCGATGGACGGGGTGGAACCCCTCCCCAGTACATCAACCACCCTTCCACCGGGTTCTGGTCGTGGCCGCGGATCGGGGCCTCGCGGCACGGACCCTCCCAGGCCGGCAGGCAAGTTTTCCTGCGGGGCCCAGGAGAACACTGGAACTGCCTTGTCTGCCCCCTCGTCGACTCCGGGGTCTGACCAGGATGAGATGGAGTGGCAGACTACAAAGAAACAAAAATCTAAAAAACCCGTAACACCTCCAAAGTGAAGCTACTAAATCACTCTTTTATGTTCTCAGGATTTTACCCCTAAAATGGCTTCAGTGTTCGTACAATGGAACTGTCGTGGCCTTCTAAGAAACCTGGATGATGTGGAGCATCTTCTGGAAGAGTACAGGCCACGAGCACTGTGCTTGCAAGAGACTCATTTGAGTCCCAGTCGCACTAATTTTCTGAGACGTTACCAGGTTTTCCGGAAGGATCGTCCGAGTTCTGGCAATTCGTCTGGTGGAGTTGCTGTGGTCCTCCCGAGAGACGTTCCCTGCACAGAGATTCCACTGTCCACACCTCTTGAAGCAGTGGCAGTTCGGTTCATGCACCATAAAGCTTTGACAGTTTGCTCTTTATATCTGCCACCTTCTTTCACCTTGAAATGTTCAGATTTTAACCCGCTGTTAGACCAGCTTCCTGAGCCTTTCCTTTTGATGGGCGATTTTAACTGTCACAACCCTTTATGGGGGAGCACACGTCAGGATGTCAGAGGAAAAATTGTTGAGTCAGTTTTAACCACACAAAGTCTTTGTCTTTTTAATACGGGCCAGCCAACCTATTTTAGTCCATCATCTTTGTCATCAACTTCCATCGACCTTTCAATTGGTTCTGCCACTTTACTTCCAGATTTTTCCTGGAGTGTGGATTCCAATCCACGTGGAAGCGATCATTTCCCCACTCTTTTAACTTGTAGCGTAGCCCCTCTTTTAATTCCTACACGCCCGCCTCGTTGGAAGCTTGACAAGGCTGATTGGGGCCTTTTCAAGCAGGCATCGCTTTTAGCACATTCTCGTCTGGATAGTCTCACAATTGACGAACTCAATCATCTTTTAACCAAGCACATCATAGCAGCAGCCAAGCTGTCCATCCCGCAGACATCTCAATTTCTCCCTAGGAGGCCAAAGCCTTGGTGGAATTCGGAATGTGAAGAGACACGCAAGAATCAAAATCGGGCTTGGAGTATTCTGAGACGATACCCCACTAGAGATAACCTCATATCCTTTCGGAAAATGAAGGCCCGTGCACGCTACGTTCGAAGAAAAGCCAAACGGGAAAGTTGGCAAGGCTATGCTTCTACTATAAATAGCAGTACCTCACCTAAGGAGGTCTGGGATCGAATACACAAGATCAATGGTACCTATCATGCATTTAAAATCCCCCTGCTTTTTAGGAATGGAACATGCCCAGACACACTCGAGGAACAGGCTGATATTTTTGGAGAACATTTTGAATATATATCCAGTTCACATCATTATTCATCTACTTTCCTTCAACACAAACTGAAGGCTGAGAGAAATCCCTTGAAAACCTCAGGAGGTGAACAGGAGGGATATAATGCTACATTCAGCTTGCACGAGCTCCTCGCAGTTCTTCATAACACAAAGCCCTCAGCTCCTGGACCAGATGGTTTACATTATTCAATGCTCCAACATCTTCATCCTTCTACGCTCGACGTCATTTTATATCTTTATAACCGCATATGGCAGGAGGGCTATTTCCCTTCATCTTGGAAGGTAGCACATGTCCTTCCACTTTTGAAGGCTGGCAAGGATGCTTCTTGTGTTTCGAGTTATAGGCCCATTGCTCTTACCAGCTGTCTCTGTAAGACACTGGAGCGAATAATTAATAGTAGACTGATGTACTATCTGGAGCATGGTAAGGTGCTCGACAAATTTCAGTGCGGCTATCGTTCATCAAGGTCTACAGTCGACCACTTGGTCCGTCTCGAAACTGTTGTGCGTGAGGCCTTTGCACACGGGCAGCACTGCCTCTCAGTGTTCTTTGATCTCGAGAAAGCGTATGATACGGCTTGGCGCTTTGGTATTTTGAAGGACCTGTTTGACCTCGGACTGCGTGGTCGCATGCTTCGTGCAATTCAGAGCTATTTAGACAGGCGCACCTTTCGAGTCCAGCTGGGAAACACACTCTCCCGTGGATTTCTGCAGGAAAATGGAGTGCCGCAGGAGGGAGTACTAAGTGTCACCTTGTTTATAGTCAAAATGAACTCCATTGCTTCTATAATCCCTCCGTCGGTTCAGTATTCACTTTACGTCGATGATTTACAAATTTCAGTTTCCTCCTGTAACCTCTCAGTCTGTGAACGCAGGGTTCAGCTAGGCATCAACAAGCTTACTGGGTGGGCTGACAGTAATGGGTTTAAGTTCTCTCCTGAAAAGACTGCATGTGTTTGCTTCACCCGCAAACGTGGAATCCTTCTTGAGCCATCCCTAACAATCTACAATAGTAATGTTAGTGTACAACCTCAGCACAAATTTTTGGGTCTTACCTTTGATAGTAAACTGAATTTTAATGCTCATGTAAAAAGCCTGAAACTGAAAGCTCACAAGTCTCTCAATATCCTTAAAGTCCTCTCTCACCGGTCTTGGGGCTCGGATCGATTGTGCCTCCTGCGGATCTATCGCTCTTTGGTACGCTCCCGACTAGACTATGGCTGCTTTGTTTATGGGTCTGCCAGACAGTCTGTGCTCAAGATGTTGGATCCCATTCATCATCTTGGGCTTCGTTTGGCTACAGGTGCATTTCGTACATTCCCTGTGCCCAGTTTATATGCAGAGGCTAATGAGTGTTGCCTCGAAAGATGTAGATTCGCATTGGGCATGATGTACTCTCTCCGCATCCGATCTGTCCTCCTGCACCCCACCCGAGAAGTTGTTCAAGAAACACGCTCGGAACGACTCTTTCTCGCAAAACCTAGCGTGATCCCTCCATTCAGTATGCGATTGAAGACCTTGGCCGAGTCTGTCGGATTAGATGTGGCATCCCAAGTAGTCGAATTCCCTGGCATCATAGCACCCTGGGAGCACCCTGACATACACTGCAACCTGTCTCTTGCACTGTATAACAAGAAAAACACTCCAAGTGCTGTGCTTCTTCAAGAATTTCATGAACTCACTCAATTGTATAAAGATTATACAAAGTTTTATACAGATGGAACAAAATCTGAAACCTTTGTTGGTTGCTCTGTCATTGGCTCTTCAGTGGAAATTGTAAGGCGGATAAATACTGCTGCTACCATTCTCACAGCAGAGCTGTATGGCCTCCTGTTGGCTACGGAACACATAGCCCGCCACAGGATACCCCTGGCAGGGGGTTTTACTGACTCTCTCAGTGCCTTGCGAGCCATCTCTTCACTGCTGCCTACAAGGAACTCCCTTGTTGTTGAAGTTCAGAAGAAAATTATTGTGGCAGCCAGAAAGCATTGCACCATTGTCTTTTGTTGGATTCCCAGCCATGTTGGTATCCCAGGCAATGAAGCGGCCGACCGTGCTGCCCGCACATGCGTCAGCAGAGAGGTAGATATTAAAAGGATCCCTTACATGGACTATCGCCCTTCTGTGAGGTCTTGCTTACGAGCACAATGGCAAGCCGAGTGGAATGAGAAGATCTGCAACAAGCTGCATCTCATTAAGCCAAACCTGGGTGAATGGGCGGGCGCCCGGCACCAGGAACGATTTTATGAAGTAATACTGTGTCGGTTGCGCATTGGCCACACGCATCTGACCCATGGCTACCTGCTCCGTGGGGAGGATGCCCCTTTGTGTGAACAGTGTGACCAACCTCTTAGTCCCCGCAGGGGGCACCTGTGAAAGCAGGTGTCTGGAGAGTGGCGCCTCCACGGACCCCAGCTACGTGGGCCACCATACCCGCACGCAGGGGGCACCTGCCTTGGTAGGTGCTTGGTTAGTGGCGCCACCTCGAACCCCGAGCTATGTGGGTTTACCCACCCACGCCTGGCTGTGCGTGGCTTAACCCGTGTCCGGGGAAAAGGGGACCCTGGTGGTTGAGCTGAACCCGGGGGTTTGTTTGGACCCTTCGGGGCCCCCCGGGTGAGGCAATACACCGCTTCGGCCCCTGCTTCTCGTAGACGGGTGTCCTGGCTTGGCCCGACCAGGATGATTCAGTCAGTCGCCTCTTCTACCCTCTTCTTCCTCCTTTTACTTTTCCTTCCACCTCTTTCCCTTTTCTTCTACACTCTCTTCCTTCCTTTTTCACCTTCTTAGGCGGCAAGGGCCAACCTTGAGTGGAAACAGGTCCTGTCCCTGCAACCACACTAGGGTATAGTGCCCGGGCAGCACTGGTAGAGTAATTGTGTCAGCCAAGCCTTCCTTGTTATGGCACATTACCTACCCCCTTGTTGGGCTCCGTGGTGGGCGGTGCACCCGGGCACTGAACTTCCTTTCCCATCTATATGGGTCTGCGTAACAAATCCTTCCTTGATCGGCCCCCGAAAAGGGGTCGCACCGAAGCTTCTACCTCGCACGAGGCACACTCTACTCCACCTAGATTCCCAAAATTCTTGGTGCTCCACTCTGAAAGCGACAAACAACTCTCGAAAATGTCACCATTCCTTGTTGCAAAGGTCCTTGAGGGTGTGATTGGAAAGAACTTTAAGGCTAAGAAGCTGGCATCTGGCGATATGCTTGTAGAAATTGAGACCAGCCACCAGAGTTCTGCGCTCCTTGCACTCAACTGTGTCTCGGACTACAAGGTTACAGTGACACCCCACAAGACATTGAACACTATCCAAGGAGTCATCTCGGAGGACGACCTTCTGGACGCGTCTGAGAGCGAAGTAGTGGAGGGCCTTTCTGACCAGGGGGTTGTAGCTGCAAGGCGCATCTCCTTGCGTCGTGACGGCCAAGAACTGAAGACAAGGCACATTGTGCTTACCTTTGAGTCCACCACACTTCCCGAGTCCGTGAAAGCTGGATACCTGTACTGCAGAGTTCGTCCGTACGTTCCAAACCCCAGAAGGTGTTTCAACTGTCAAAGATTTGGACACGGCTCGCAGAACTGCCGCGGCAAAGCCACATGCGCTAAGTGTGGCAAAACTGATCACGCAGCCGACTCTTGCTCGAACGACGCAGTCTGTGTAAATTGCAAAGAGCCCCACCCCGCTTACTCCAGATCATGTAAGACGTGGAAAGATGAGAAGGAAATTCTCACCCTTAAAGTGAAAGAAAACCTCTCTTACCCAGAGGCGCGTCGCCGCTTCGCGTTTTTGCGCAAAGGCGGCTTTGCACAGGTGGTGCAGCGGGGACCTGCACCACTGAAGGTTGCAGTGGCAACCCAGACGTCCTTCGCGGATGCCAGGAAGCCACTGCAGTCCCCAACACCCCAGCTGAAGCTTCAGCTTCCTGGGCGTTCACTCTCGGCTGGTAGGCCCACATCCCCCTCCAGCGAGAGTCCTACCCCTTCCATGGGGCAGCAGCCTGTCCCCTCTGATGTAGAGGGTTCACAGGCTGTTTCTCCTACCCAAGATGGGTCGGCTGTGTCCGCACCTGTCAGTGCTTTGCGGTCTCCCTCCAAGGAGAGGGGACCACGTTCCCGACCGAATCTTTCGGAGGGAGCGTCCTCATCCAAGGAGCGGCATGATTCTTGTGCCACTCCTCCAGCGCCCAAGGGGCAGGAGCAGGTGGGCTTGGGCGACTGCCTGCCCAGTACCTCTGCTCCTCCGGCCGGTGGAGGTCGGGGCCGGGGTTTTCCACCTCGTGCCCAGAGCCTCCCTAAACCGGCTAGAACGGCTGCCGCCCAGGAGGCAGAACCAATGGAGGAGGGTGCCGAACCATCCACTCCTGCGTCTGACCCAGACGACATGGAGTGGCAGGTCCCCAAGGGCAAGCACAAGGGTAAAAAACCAATTGTACCTCCAAAGTGACCATTGTACTCTACAAACCATTCATGTCCATTTTTACATTTTACTAAATTTACCTCCTGTGACTGGCTTAGTTTTGCTCTAGCTACCATTACACGAAGGTTGTGACTTTCTGTTGAAAAGCTAACTGCCTAACGTTATTTATGTCTGTTTTTTTACAGTGGAACTGTCGTGGACTTTTTCCCAATTATGACGACGTCACCTTTTTATTAAATAAACACCGACCTGCTGCCTTTTGTTTGCACTAGACGCACCTTAAAGAAAGTCACTCAAATGTGCTTAGACACTTCAAAGTGTTCAGAAAAGATAGGTTAAACGCGTCTGTAGCTTCCGGTGGTGTTGCAGTGGTTGTCCAACGTATGGTCCCGTCCACTGAAGTGGCTTTGCAAACCTCCCTCGAGGCCGTGGCTGTTCGTATGCTGTTGGACCGCGTGATTACCATCTGCTCAGTGTACATCTCCCTGGGATATCAGCTGCAGTACGAGGAGCTAGATGATCTAATTAGCCAGCTTCCGGTACCTTACATTATTTTAGGTGATTTCAATGCACACAATCCTTTGTGGGGAAGCTGTAGAAGAGATTCTCGAGGGGCACTCGTTGAACGGTTTCTTCTTTCGACAGGATTGTGTCTGCTCAACACAAACGAAGCCACTTATTTTAGTTCAGCAACTTGTAGTTTTACTTCCATTGATCTTTCGTTTTGTCATCCTTCGTTGTACCTCTTGCTTTTATGGAAGGTCATCCCAAATCCATATGGGAGCGACCACTTTCCACTCATTTTAGAGTTCAACCATCCTCCTGCAGGTCTTTTAACACGTACCCCTCGTTGGAAGCTTGAAAAGGCTAACTGGTCAATTTTTACAGAAGCCTCACTGATAGCATGTTCATCCCTTGATGATCTTTCCATCGACGATGTCACCGAGCACATTACTCAGCACATCTTGCAGGCCGCTATGCTTGCCATTCCCATGACATCCTCGCATCTTCCAAAAAGGCCAAAGCCGTGGTGGAACGAAGACTGCCGCCAGGCAAAGAAAGAACAGAATCGTGCATGGGGTATTTTCAGGCGTTATCCCACGGCAAATAACCTGATTGGTTTTAAGCAAAAAAGAGCGCAAGCAAGGTATATTCGACGGGGAGCCAAGCGGCAAAGCTTCAGAGGATATGCTTCTTCAATTAATAGCAGTGCATCCTCAAAGGAAGTTTGGGACCGTGTGCATAAAATTGAAGGCTCCTACCGGGTATTTTCTGTTCCACTCCTGAACCAAAACGGAGTATGCCCTGCCAGCCTAGAAGAACAGGCGAATGTCCTTGGTGAGCATTTTGAATTTGTTTCAAGTTCTCAACATTATACTCGGTCATTCCAGAGACACAAGCTACAGGCAGAGAAAAAGGCAGTTCCTTTGTCAGGTGGCTTGCAGGAGCCCTATAATTCACTATTTACACTTTTCGAACTACAGCTGGTACTTCATTCGTCCAAACAGACGGCTCCTGGGCCAGACGGCATTCATTACAAAATGCTTCAGCACCTCCATCCATCAACTCTTGAGCTTGTTTTATATTTGTTCAACCGCATTTGGCTTGAAGGTTGCTTCCCCTCATCTTGGAAGGTGGCTATCATAATTCCCCTGCTGAAGCCAGGAAAGGATCCTACCTGTGTCTCTAGCTTTAGGCCGATAGCCCTCACAAGTTGTTTTTCAAAGACATTAGAAAGGATGATAAATAAAAGGCTTATATTCTATTTAGAAAAAAACAAGCTACTTGACCGGTACCAGTGTGGTTTTCGCTCAGCTCGATCGACAATTGACCATCTGGTTCGCTTTGAGACTGCTGTGCGAGAGGCCTTTGTAAATAGACAGCATTGCTTCTCCGTCTTTTTTGACTTGGAAAAGGCATTTGATACGACTTGGCGCTACGGCATATTGCAGGATTTGTTCAACATTGGTCTTCGGGGCAGAATGCTAGGTGCCATCCATAGTTACCTCCGGGATCACACTTTTCGTGTGAAGCTTGGGGCAACTCTTTCTAAAGAATTCTCGCAAGAAAATGGAGTCCCACAGGGCGGTGTGCTTAGCGTCACACTTTTTATCGTAAAAATGAATTCAATTGCTCGTATTATACCCCCATTTGTTCAGTACTCGCTCTATGTTGATGATGTACAAATTTCAGTCTCATCTTGTAATCCGTCCATCTGTGAACGTCGACTTCAACTTGCGATCAACAATTTGGTCAAATGGGCGGATGTAAATGGTTTCAGGTTCTCTCCCGAGAAAACGGTTTGTGTGTGCTTCTCTCGTCGTCGTGGAATTTTACTTGAGCCTTCCTTAAATATGTATGAAGTCCCTATTGTTGTTTATTGCGCATCTACCGCTCAGTCGTACGGTCCCGACTTGATTATGGCTGTGTAGTGTACGGATCCGCGCGGGCATCGGCTCTCAAGATGCTGGACCCCATTCATCATCAGGGGCTCCGACTTTCCACTGGTGCTTTTCGCACATCTCCAATACTCAGCCTATATGTAGAGGCAAATGAGCCCTCACTGGAGAAAAGGAGGTTTGAATTAGGCTTCATGTACTCTCTGCGAATTCGGTCTGTTCCTGGTCACCCGACTCTAGATTGCATAGAACAAGTACACTTTGAGCAGACTTTTATAAATAAGCCTTCCATTGTTCCACCTCTCGCCATGAGAATTCGTTCTTCTGCTGAGTCCGTAGGGCTGGATGTGCTACCCCCAGTTGTGCAATGCTTGAACTCAGTAGCTCCTTGGGACCTCATGCCCATCCACTGTGAGTTGAAACTATCAAAATACAACAAGAAAGAGACCCCTAAGGAAGTTCTGAGGCAAGAATGTTTTGAACTCCAGGACCAGTACCGAGACTTCACAAGTTTTTACACTGATGGGAGCAAAACGGATTCCTATGTAGGCTGCTCAGTGGTAGGGCCTTCTGTGAAGTGTGTCCAGAGAATTAACAATAGTGGCTGTATTCTTTCCGCGGAGCTTTATGGCTTACTCCTTGCCATAGATCACATTCTCAAAAAGAAGATCCGTAAGTCAATTGTTTACACTGACTCACTTAGTGCTTTACGAGCTCTAGACACAACGGGAGATGTTCAAAATCCACTTGTTCTAGAAATAAGGAACCGGTTATTTTCAGCATCCAAAAGGAAGAAAGAAATAACATTATGTTAGGTACCTTCCCATGTTGGAATTCCTGGGAATGAGGATGCTGACCGTGCAGCGAGCACTGCTAAGGATCGACGAGTGGATCTGCACAGAATACCCTACAGAGATTATAGACATGCCCTGAAAAGGTCTACAAAATGCAAGTGGCAAGAGGAGTGGAACCAAGAAATGAATAATAAGTTGCATGCAGTAAAACCTTTAATTCAGGAATGGGAGAGCGCACGTCATCGCGAGCGATTTTATGAGGTTGTATTATGTCGACTCCGAATCGGTCATACACGTCTTACCCATGGGCACCTCTTGCGAGGGGAGGATGCTCCAGAGTGTGAACACTGTCATGTACCACTAAGCATCCTGCACATTTTACTAGTATGCCCTACGTATGACCGTGTTGGCGCATTATAGCCTTGGATGCTGCTGCGCCACTAAACCTCAATCATCAATCATCAATCAGGGCTTGGACATGGGGGTTCTGAATATCTGGGTGGCATGTGGATAGTATGTGTTCTAGGTCTGCTTTTTCCTCTCTTCAGTGTCTGCATCTATCATTAATTTGTGGGTTAAAGATTCTAAAGGCACTGTTATATTCCGACGTAACGCGTGCGCGCGTGCGAGCACGTCACAGCGACGTCACATCGGCGAAAACCCGACGCTCTATACACCTTTCCAAAAAACGCGCCTTGGCCGGCGCCATGTTGCGACTACAGCGACATCTACCAACTAGACGTTTTGCGGCCATCTTGAACTGTGAG
>JABSTQ010004115.1:0-17638 GCA_013358835.2 Ixodes persulcatus
TGTGTGTAGGAATGCGCGTCTGTAGTTGACTCGTCATTTTATCCAAACCTAAAGCATCGTTCCCGAATGCAAAGTTGCTCTTGGGCAGGCAATCCGCTCGTAGCAAGCAGTTCTGAAAATATTTCGCCGACGTCAGCTTGTGCAGGGTCCAGGTAAATGCTCCATGTTTCCTTATCCTTTTCAGTCAGCCCGCCCGTTTCCAGCATTTAAAGCTTGCAGAGCGAGCATGCTTTGGCCCGGAAACGTAGCCGCCGAAAGTAGCCAATTTGGCGAAAAGTAGCCACCAGTGGCAACCCTGCCGACGACCGTTGATAACCAACGCAGCCGAGCCGGCCGAGCGCCAAGCCGCCGAGCGATATTAGCGCTAGATTTGCAGCGGTAAAAACACGAACCCAGCGCTTGAGCGTGGTAAGAGCGCCAGTTAAACACGGCGGTGGAAGCGCGAAAAGCCGGAGTGGGTGATTAGCATATTGACGTCACCGTGGCGTCAACCAGGCGTCATCGTGACGTAACTTTTGAAGAGCGCCCTCGACGAGCTTTCAATGAACGCCGCTTGCTTCGGGAGCCTGGCTTCGCCTAGAGCACTATATAGCTCCTTCGGAGCAGAGTAGCGCAATCTAGAACGCCGCCTCTCGGCGACTAGCGGCGAACGCCCGGAGGTTCCAACTCCGGTCAGAAATGCATGGGGAACGTGAGAAAATCGTTGTTTCTTCAATGTTGTGGAGATGTACGGAACGACAATAGTTTTTGACATAATAAAGGAACATTTTAGAATCATTTGCACTGAGTTTTGTGCCAAGTAAGGACGTAATTTGTTTTTAAAAATTGCACGAGCGGCATCATGCAGCAGACGACGCGGCAACGTCACGGCGTCCACGTGACCCGCTCCGGCCAACCCAAAGAGCCCATCTCTGCTGCGTGCAAAAATCGTCTGCTTCAAACGCCATTGCCTTGGAAATTGCCTTCTCAAAATTTGCACACGCATCCGATATTATTAAAACTTTGATAAAGTGTTTAGTGCATTACCAACTTCACGACAGACTAGTTTTGAAAAGTGTGAACTCGCCGTTTATTTTTAAATTAGCCGTGTTGCGTCGATCTCCATGTATTCTCCCATAGGGCGGGCCGCCTCCTGGAACCCTGAGTACCACGTGACTCGCGCCGAGCTGCTCTGTCGGCCATGTTGTCGGCGAAACACGCGGATCAAAGGATTGCGCTACTCTGCTCCGTAGGAGCTATATAGTGCTCTAGCTTCGCCCTGCTCTCCCTGAGGGGGTGACTGATTTGGCCGGGGCTCTGGGTTTCACAGGCGACGATGCAAGGACGGAGGAGAAAAGGATTACAGTGACAAAGAGACGAATAGAAGATTGGTGGAAATTATCTAGGGAAAATTAAATGTTGGGCAACTAACTAGCACAGCTGGGGACAGGCGGGACAGAGGAAAATTGGGACTCCCTCCCGCGTGGCTCCGGCCCAAAGTCTCAACCCTGTCTCCCAGTGGGTCCGGTGCTGGGGTAACGCCGACAAGGTTGACCAGAGGAAAATTGGCAACTCCCTCGCCGGGGGGAAGATGCAGGGGGGTGATGTTTTTAGTTTTTTTGCCCGATCCCCCGAAGGTCATTTTGGTGATATCCCACACTGCCTGGTGATAGTTAGGGGAAGAAAAAGGGTGGGAGGAATCACGTTTTTGTCTTTTTATACTTAGGCTAGGTGGCGCAAGCTACCGCCCGTTATAAAGGGTATAGCCATTAACATTTATCCATCCATCCAGCCCTCCCGAAGTATTCGTTTTTGAAGGACTATTATTTTATTATAGTTCGTCATAGTTGTGGTACCCCATACCAATGCACCGTATGATATTTTTGAGTAACATAAAGAATAATAAGATAGAACTTGGTTTTAGCAGAATAGGAAAATGGGCGGATACTTGGCGGATACGGTTCAGAGCGGTAGATAGGGATAGAGCGGGAGAAGTGGGTACAGCTCGAGGCGCAGGCAGCGCAGGTGGGAGATTTGATTAAGAGGGCCGAAGCGGATGTGGAGGAGATGACCAGGGAATGGGAAAGTAAGGTAAAGAGCGTGGCGGGAGAGTTGAGGCGAGAACGGGGACAGTGAGCCGAACGTTAGCGACAGGTGGAGGAGCTTAGACAGGGGGAAGAGTGGAAGGCGGAGTTGGAGGAGCATAGGAAGAAGTGTGAGGAGATGGTGCAGCAACTGACAGGAGTTAATAAGAAAAAAGGGGGAGGTGGCAGAGAAGACTGCGGTGGGGGCGGCAGACAAAGGGGGCCAGTTAAATAGTGACGAGGCGGTTGACTGTGTAGGAATAGAGCCTGCACAGCTGTATAGTGCTGCAGTACAGCAGGGTTCGAGGAAGGCAGCAGAAATTGAGGCAGAGAAAGCACAGATAGCTGGAGGGGATGAAGACAGACAGTCGGGAGTTAAGAGGGTGCTGGTGGTAGGAGACTCAAACTACTAAGCAATTCCGTGATTATGGTAAGGCAAATTTTGACGCAATGAATAACGAGTTGGCTGCCTTCCTGGATGAATTCCTACTTTCTTTTTCAGAACGTTCGGTTGAAACTAATTGGAACTTGCTTAAAAATAAGGTAATTTCTCTAATCACATTATTCGTTCCATGTAGGTTGTTTGTTTCTAAACCACAGTCTCCTTGGTTTAATGCCACACTGAAACGTCTTTCTAATAAGAAGAAACATTTTTTCCGTGCTGCGAAGTCCTCTGCCCTTACTGCTCGTTGGGATCTTTACAAAGAAGTTTCGAGCTCCTATAGAAATGCTGTGAAAGAGGCCAAAACAATTTTTTTTAATGTAGTTAACCTTACCTTCCATGTTATCCAATAGCGCCAAGCAATTTTGGAGTGTTGTGAACGGCCCCAAAAATACTGTTCTCTCACTCACAGGGGATGACGGTGTAGATATTCCGAGCGAGCACTGTGCATCTGTACTAAATGATATTTTTGTGAAAGCGTTTTCTAGTGATGTTGACTCTGATTGCCCCACTTATCCTGTTTATAACTTCTTTCCAATGGACCCGATTGTTTTTGATTATGACGGGATTGCTAAACAAATCGATGATCTTAAAGTATCCTCGTCAAGTGGTGTTGATAACATGAGCTCTAAATTTCTTAAATCTACAAAAAATTACATTTCAGTTTTCCTTCTAAAAATGTTCGAACAATCACATGACCTTGGCATTTTTCCGGACGATTGGAAAATAGGAAAGGTGGTTCCGCTTCATAAATCAGGTAACAAACATAGTCCTCTTAATTATCGACCCATTTCCTTAACCAGCACGTCCTGTAAAATTTTAAAGCACATCATTTACTCTAATCTAGTTAGTTTCTTAGATTCTAATTCTTTTTTTTCACCCTCGCAACATGGCTTCCGGAAATCGCTGTCATGTGAAACACAGCTTCTAACTTTCACTAATGATCTCTTTTCCATCCTTGACCGTGGATCTCAGGTTGACTGCGTCTTTCTCGACTTTTGCAAAGCCTTTGATAAAGTATCTCACCAACTACTGTTTCTTAAGCTTGACAAACTGAATATTGATCCTAAAGTCTTGTCCTGGATTAAAAGTTTCCTAACTAATCGATCACAGTTTGTTACTACCAATGAGGCAAATTCTTGCCTCAGTGCCGTCACCTCCGGTGTTCCCCAGGGGTCCGTTTTGGGACCCCTTCTGTTTCTTATTTATATTAATGACTTACCAATGTGTGTATCATCCCCTATTAGCTTATTCGCAGATGATTGTGTAATATATCGTGAAATTACTAACGAATCCGACGCGGCACTTCTTCAAGCTGATTTATGTGCGGTATCAGAATGGTGCGACTTATGGCAAATGACTCTGAATACTAACAAATGTAAAACTATGAGGGTGTCTCGTCGTAACACATCACCATCACCATACTCAATATGTAATATTCAGCTGGCATCTGTAACCTCTTTCAAGTATCTCGGTGTTCACGTCACTTCTAACCTATCATGGAAAACTCATTCTGATCATATAATCGCTAACGCTAATTCAATGCTCGAATATTTAAAAAGAAACTTTTCCTTAACCCCTATGTCTCTAAAACTTCTCTTGTATAAGACTTTAATACGTTCAAAGTTGGAATATGCCGCAGCAATCTGGGATCCAGGTCACTCAACGCTTATAACAAACATCGAAGCCCTGCAAAATCGCGCCGCACGATTCATAGTCTGCAACTATCATCGCACCGCAAGTGTCTCATCTATGAAAACCACCCTAGCCCTGCCTCTTCTTTCCTCACGTCGGAAAATATCTCGCCTATGCCTCTTCCATAAAATATATCATTCCAACGCTTCACTGAAAAACAAACTATTCATTAGCCCCTCCTTCATTTCTCCCCGCATTGATCACAAACTTAAAGTTGGCATACCTCATTGCGGAACTTCAGCTTACATCAACTCTTTCATCCCAGAACGTCATCTGAATGGAACCACCTTCCCGCATCATTAGTAACTATTCCATCAATAGATTTATTTAGAAAAGCTCTAACTACTCACTTTTGCTAGGATTATGCCGAACTAACATTTATAATCAAGTTGCCTTGTTGTTTGAATTTTATGCAGAGCCAATATTTTATGTCCACCCCCTCTGTAATGCCCCTAGGCCCTGAGGGTATTGAAATAAATAAATAAGGGTTAGGGAGGGGCTGCTGGACAGGGTGAAAGGGGATGGGAGGATAAACGTAGTGGCTCAGTCAGGAAAGTGCATGGTAGACGCTATGGCCAAAGCGAAGGAGGAGGTGTGGGAAAACGGAGGGAGAAAACCTAGTGGTAGTACACGCAGGACTAAATCATGTGTTAAAGGGACGGAGGAAGAACCTCGCGAGGCAGATAGAGTTGGGGTTACGTAAGCTGAGGGAGGTCTCCGAGACTGTGCATGTGCAAATATGCACCGTCCCAGAGGTCTGGGGACAGCCTTTGCAGATAGAGAAGCGGGTGGTAGAAGCTAACCGGGTGATAAGGAGGTTGAGCCTACGATTTGACTACGAAGTAATGGAAGTAAGCAGGGTGGTGTACGAGGCTTGCTCCGACCCTTTTACACGGGGCATCCACTACAGTGGAACCACTGGGAGCACGGTAGGCGATAGGATTGGACGTCACATCATACATTTTTTGGGGGGTCCCCGAGCCCTGAGGGCGCCGGTGTAAATGAGGGCCAAAATGTAGATACAGAGGGGAGGGTGAGAAGAAGCCTCGCAGGACTAGGAAAAAGAAACAGCTTAACATAGGGTTCATAAACATGCAGGGGGCAGGAACAGAATAAAGTGGGAGAAGATTGAGGAGCAATTAGAGAGCGAAAACTTTGCAGTGTATGGATTAGCAGAAACACATCTGAGGGATATGGAAGAACCACCATACATACCGGGATATCATTGGATGGGATGCAACCGGGCCAATGGGGAACGCAAGGGAAGGGGTTTAGGGGTGTTAGTTAAGGGTCAGGAATGGGGAAGGGAACGAGAGGGTTGCAGGGAACACACGTGGGTCAAAGGCGATATTGGGGGTTCAGACACAATCCTGGGTTTTGTGTATCTAAAAACAGGGAGTGATGCAGGAGAGGAAAATGCTGAACACTTGACATGTACATCAGGAGACGTTAGGGAAATCGGCACTAACAAGGAAATAATTATCTTGGGGGAATGCACATTTGGAAGACTTTGATGGACATACAGATACACAGGGAGGATGTTAGAGGAGTTCTGCGAAGCTCTTGATCTGGTATCGGTTAATGCTCAGGTAAAATGTGATGGAAAAATAACACGCGAAAGAAAGAACTCGCACTCGACTATTGACTACTGTTTAATGTCGCGTAAGATATACAACAAATTAGGAGATATGGAAATAGATGAGGAAGGCACAAAAAGTCTGGGGAGCGACCATAAGAAAATAAAGATCAGATTTGGCACAGTAAAACCAGAAATGCAAAATCAAAAACAAGAAGGTAGAAATAACTTAAATGATAAACAACTACAGGAGGTATCTAAGCGAATCGAGAACATAGTATCCAAGCAACCGGAAAGAGAATGGACATATGAAGACTTAATTAGTGTTTTCAAAAGCGAGTTAGAGAAATATTGAATCAAACAAGGAGGAAGAAACCTAAAACGCAAGCTCAAAAGCTGGTGGGATAAAGAGGTTAAGGCAGCAATATCGAGACGCCAAGCGGCATCTAAAGAACACAGATGGGCAAAGAAAAAGGGGGCCACACTAGCCGAAGTAGCATCAAAATGGGAGGAATTTCAGGAAAGAAAGCGAGAGGCATCAGCATTAATACAGGACAAAATTGGGAGGGCAGGGGTCCAGTGGATGAGAGAAATAAACCAGAAGGATAGGAATGCAGCAAAAAGGTTCTGGGAACACATCAGTGCGCAGGGAAAAAAGACCGAGGGGTACCAGCAAACACTAACCACACAGGAAGGGACAAAGGTAGAGGGGGAAGAGGCAAGAGAATACATTAGGCATACAATCGAAGCAGCATTTTCGGAGCTAGAATCAGATCAGGCCTTAGGGAATGGTAGCGTCTACGCAACACAAGAGGAGGATCATAGTGAAGAAGAGAGAGAAAAAGCAGAAGGAAGGGTTCCGGCTGGAACTGCGACAGGTCCAGACGGCATACCAATGAGATTGATAAAAGTTCTAGGCAAAACAAGCAATTGAAACTAAGGCAGGTGATTGACCAGATACTTATGGGAGGGGAGGTACCCAGTGACTGGAAATTGAGCAGGATGAGATTATTATATAAGGGCAAGGGAGACAAAGACAGTATCAAATCATACCGACCAATCACAGTAACGTCAGTAATATACAGACTAGCTATGCAAATTGTAAAAAGAAGAATGGGCAGAGAGAAAGCAGATTCTAGGGGAGCTTCAAAACGGTTTCAGGAAAGATAGACGACTAGATGGTATTTTATTCGTAATCACTCGGTGCATAGAGATAGCAATGACAAGTCAAAGGCCATTACGGGTGGCATTTTTAGACATGAAAGGGGCATATGACAATGTGGGGAGGCACTCACTTGATCGAATGACATTTTAGCGAACGCCCACGTTTCACCGAATGACACTTTAGCGAATAGTCGGACGCCGCGAAGCGGCGTTTTCGGGTGGGCCAAATGGGCTCACATTTTTGTAATGAGCCGACAAAGACTGTCGCCGCGAAGCGGCGTAAGCGCAGCGCGGCGGATGGGTTAACGCGCACCCCCGTTATTCGCTAAAACGTCAATTCGCTCAAATGTCGCTGTTCGCTAAAATGTCATTCGCTCATGTGATATGGACCCAACAATGTGAATCAGGAAAAACTCTGGAACCAACTGAAGGGATATGGACTAGAGGGAACCATGGTTAAGTTTCTAGAACGGGTTTATACGGAATAGGGTGGTTATAACATGGGAAGCCGAAACTACAAGACCAGCAGCAATAAAAAAAGGTCTTAGACAGGGTTGCCCATTGTCTCCCCTGCTCTTTATGATATGCCTCAGTGAGATGGAAAAAAGGTTAGAGCAGTGCAACCTAGGTTTTGACCTGACTTACATGGAGGAAGGACATAAAGTAAATCAAGTATTGCCAGGGTTAATGTATGCAGACGACATTGTACTCGTATCAGAAAGTCGCGAGACAATACAGGAACTGATTAGGATTTGCAGCAGGGAAGGGGACAATTTAGGACTAAAATTCAGTAGGGACAAGTCTGGTATAATAGTCTTCAACAACGAGAAGGGGGAACCCCTGGAGATACAGGACACATTGATAGAACACATAGAAACATACAAATATCTGGCAGTATGGAGAAAGACGGTATCTAAAAGACCATGAAGATATTGTAATAAAGAAGGGGAAACGAGATTCAGCTATCATGAAGCACAGGGCACTATGGAACTATAATAGATATGAAGTCGTTAGGGGTGTATATAAGGGAGTCATGGTGCCAGGGCTGACATTTGGGAATGCGGTATTGTGTATGAGGTCAGAAATCCAGGCAGGTTTAGAGATACAGCAAAGGAGTGTGGGTAGGTTGGCATTGGGGGCACATGGGAATACACCAAATGAGGGAGTACAGGGAGATATCGGTGGAAATCTTTTGAGAGTAGAGAAGCGATCAGTAAAGTAAAATTTGAACATAGACTAGCTGAAATTGAGGATACACGGTGGGCAGCGAAAGAGTACAAGTATCTATATATAAAAAGTCTAGAAGTGGACAAACCGAACCCGCAAGCTGAGATTTAAATACATTTAACGAGATGGAGCCGATCAAAGCCAGTAGAAAAGGGAGTAAAGGAAACAGAGAGGAAATTGTCGGAAGAGAGAATGCAGGGGAGATCAGCTTTAACAATATACAGGGCACAAAAACAAGAAATAAAGAAGGAACACCTGTATAAAGCTAGAACGGGGGTGCTAAGAAAACATACAGGGCTAAATTCCAGGACGTAGACACTCTGTGCGACGTATGCAACCGCGATGTAATCTTAATGTGCACGGGGCTTCGTCCTACCCTCTTGGGGGAAGGGGGGGGGGGGGGGGGGGATGAATATGAATTTGGAGGGGGCACTGGGTTTTCCGGACATCATAGATGGACCAATGAATTGAGGAGTTTCAGCGACAGTGTCACCGCCCTGGCGGCCGGTCGCCGAAAGAGAAGGAGGGGGATAGCACATGGTTGAAAAAACCCCGAGACTGCGGGTAAACGACACGACACTAAAAAGTCTCTAACACAGCTGAAATTTTTATTTTCCGAAACCTGGTTATATAGGCACTTCGATACAAAAGAAAAAAAGAGAGAGGGTGAGAACACCAAAGAATGCCACTTTCCACCAACGTATCCTCTGACTAAACAACAAGGACAACGGACTCTGCGTCATGCACTTCTCTTATCTTTGACCTTTCGCTTCCCGACCACCAAAACACTGGTACCCCAAACCCAGTAACACACATAATAATAATAAAAAAAAACAAAAAAAAAAAAAACGATCTGTCGTTTTTTTCCCTTTCCTTTTTTTTACCCGGAATACTATACAGACATAAACCTTGAAGGTCAGAACTTCTCACAGTTTAAGAAAACGCCGAAGTTCGTTGTCCAACCCAAACGACGGCTTATTAACTGCGTTCCCGTGACCTAATATTGTTAATGACTCTTTTATCAAGCGCTTATGGTCATCTTTTTCCCGCAACTCTACTGAAGTTAAATGCCACAACGGTACACAGTTCCTACATTCGATCAGATGTTTTGACACTTCGGAGTACGGATCTTTTTTCTTTATACAACGTTTGTGTTCCGTCAACCGCTCATTTATACACCGTTTAGTTTGTCCAATATAACAAAGGCCACAATCAAAGGGTATTTTGTAAATTACACCCGACGAACATTCCACATCCTTTTCTCTGTGTTTTATCGCGCAACCTGAAACAGTCGAGGCAAAAGGGGTCAAACGGCTTTGTGTAAATGCGTTGGTCGCGAACGGCAGCAAGAATATTACGTGGCTCTAGTGTTCCGGTACGAGCAACAGAGATGACTCGATCTGCTACGACTAGCTACGACTAGCTACGACCACCCGCCGCAGCGATGCCGGCGATGCAGGCGTCGAAGGAGCGCAACTAGTGTACTACTCAGTCAGTCGCCGTCGCCCGACGCAGCTCGTTTGGCATTCAGGGCTTTCCGCCCCGGGTTCTTCGTTTGTACTTGGAACCGAGTATTATTTCCTGTGGTTGTGTATGTGGTCAGTGGCTGGATATGGACCTCATAGAGCAGTTTTTCAGACTCAACAGCTACTCAAATTTGACGGCGGAGGGGCTTGCAGCAATGCTTTCGGTTGGTGCACGGGTGTGACGACTACACGGATAAATTTTAAGATTTCTGCTGCAAGCTGGGGCATAGTCGCTTTATGTTGACACAATTTTAAGTGTAAGTACTCCGTGCAAAGGCGAATCTATCGCGTTTATAATCCAGATTTGTTTTTGTTGTTTTTATCACGCACGACCGACTACTAAGCAAAGGCTTCTGTACCGACCACAGGAGTGAATGTCTTCGGCCTTACATTGCGGAACGCCCAATAAAAAGTCATGTTCGTTCAGCGAGAAAACTTCCCTTTCGAGTGACCTTTTTTGATTGATAATTTCTCCCGTATCTAGGTGCTTTAATCAACACAATCGATTAGGTTTGCTTCCCTAGTTAAGACATTTTACTGCCACATGCGGCACTAATGCTTGGCACGATGTATGCCAGTAGTGGTATTTTGAATTGGTTTACTTCCAAAGCTAAAAGTGTAACAGGTGGGACCATTCAGTTTGCTAAAAATGTGATGATATGGGAATTTCGTTGCATAACTAGCGTTTTATGTTTAAGATTGATAAGAAACATGCTCATGTGATGATGCATGTCTACAGCATAAGCTTTGCAGATCCAGAATGGGTGTGCTATAGGCTACAGCCTCAACGTTTTTAATGGACCAAATTGGTGATTACACGGCAATAAATATTGTGGTGGAAAACTGCCCATTGACTCGGTGAGTTTTGATCGTGACCATTGGTGTGCTGTTGGCAAATTAGGTAATGGCACACCAACAGCAGCTCGCATCTCGTCCGTGATGAGAGCGAACGCTGCCTCAATGCGCTGCTTCGTCAAGTGTGGAGATGCGGCCCTTGTACACCTGGGACTTCACGAACCCCCAAACGAAAAAGTCGCATATAGTGAGGTCTGGCGATCGGGGCGTGCCCACAGCATGTTCGGCGATCACCGGCCCATCCAGCGTCCTGGGAAGATGTTGTCCAGCCAGTGCTTTACACTCGTCGACCACTGGGGTGGCGCACCATCCTGCATAAAGATGCATACATTCCGCTGCATGTGCAGTATTTCCAACTCGGGAAGGAACCCATCCTACATCATCTTTAGGTAGGTGCTTCCAGTACGTTGTCGTTGCAAAAAAAAAAAAAAAAGGGGGGGGGGGGGAGGCCAACGACGCCCTTTCTCCAGTTTCCGCACCAGACTGTTACCTTCGGCGACTCCAAAGCTTTCTCGAGCGTCCAGTGCGGATTTGTCGAACTCCAATAGCGGCAGTTCTGTGTTCACCCGCCTGCCCAGGTGAAATGTAGCCTCATCACTAAACAACAGAAACTGCACATCTGATGGATCTTGTACAAACCCGAGGAGCTCGTCTTGGCAAAAGTCGAGCCACTTCTCACAGTCTCCGGACAACGACTCATGAATCGGGCCAAGCTTAAATGTATGGGCGCATCTCGCCGATAGCTTTGCGCACGGTGTGCGTGGATACTCCTACCAAATGCGCGGCTCTTCGCAGAGACAAGTGGGGATCTGCCTCAAAGGCCCCGACGATGGCGAAGGGGTGCCCTTCCTTTTGAGGAGGAACATGGAAGACGCGAGTTCTGTTCTTGACGCTACATTCTTCTGCAAAGCGTCAAGCCCACATCCAGATCACCGACTTCGAATGAGGCCGTAAACCCTAATCCGAAAAAAAAACCAAAAAACAACAACTTGCGTTTGATTTTTATTAGGGATGCCGCAAACGTTTTTCGAACCAAAGTTTCGATGATCGAATCAAGCTGGTTCGAAAAGTTTGAAAGAGTTCGAATTTTCGAACTTTCTATATCATAAAATTCGACGGAAGTCGAATTTTCGAACTTGTTAAACTAAGAAGTTCGACGCTTTTCGAACCGTCGAACTTATTAGGCTAAAAGATGCAATCCTTTTCGAACTTTCGAACTTGTCACGCTGAAAAATTCGATGCTTGTCGAACTTTCGAACTTGATGGACCAAAAAAATCGATAATGTTCGAACTTTCGAACTTCTTGCACTAAAAAGTTCGAAGCTTTTGAAACTTTCAAACTTCCTACACTAAGGAATTCAACAACTTTCGAACTTATTTATCAAGAGAAATTCGAAAAGTTTCGAACTTTCGAATTCTGAAAGGTAAAAAGTTTGACCATCTTCGAAATTTTAGGGTAAAAGTTCGACGTTCATGAAACTTCGAAAGACCGGCGGATGGTTTCATTTGAATTCAAGTAGTGAGGTACATTCGTAATTTTTTTTCTCTCGAATTTTTACATGCGGTGCTGCGTTCCTTACGAAAGACGATGCCGTTTATTTAAATGTTCTGGCATGCTTAGTTTTAAAGAAATAAATATCGGAAGGGGCGAGGAAGGACGACAGGTTTTTAAAGTTGAAGCTATTTATGGTAGAGGTGTTAAACTTTTTAAGAACAATGTATGTATAGCCTAGGTAATTGTCGTCTTAAGATGTGATTATTGTTATTCAAGGTGAGTTTCGAAGAAATGTACAAACATGTATCTACTTGCAATTATGCCCTAAACTTGGTATTTATTTTCGTCTAAGTTGTTTGAGGTATCGCATTTAAATTAACACCACAGACAGTACATATCATTGCTATCTGCAGAATACAAAATAATGTATTTATTTGTTTATTCACGTTAAGGAATAACTTAACTCATTGGAGAAGATTTCTAATATATTGTTCCAGAAAAATAAAGAAAACATTTTTTTTTTTTCGTTTCACGTTCCTGGGACATGTTTCTTTTACCCTGTGCACATTTTGGTATGAGAAACTTGTTTCGAAGTTCTGATTTTCTGAATATGCAAGAATACAACACTTCCGGCGAATTCTTGATAGTTTTTTTTCTCCAGCTTTTTATCCCCGCATTTCTTATGTTTATTTTTTTTTTATTAATGGCACAGTTATTTATGTCTAAAAGGCATAGCTTTGAACTTCCGAAACACTAAGCATGTGACGAGTAGTGCCTTCTGACAACAAGTTTCTGACAATAACCATCTTCGCTATCTTTTATGCAGTGAAGAGCGACAGTAGCTATACATATGCATAAATAATTTCCGATTAAAATAAGCTCGACCACGCCCTCTTTCCCTGTATTGTTTTCTTTAACAGTCCGAAATATCCGGAAGGGGGGGAAGGAGGGCTGGAGCCCCCCCCCCCCCCCACCCCCATTTTTCCCCTTCCGACGTCACTTGTATGGTAGAACGCTTCCCGACCTCGAGTTGTGTCGGCTTCTGTGCTTTTTGCGAGGCGATTCCTCCGTCCGGGAAAATAAACCTCCAGGACAATTACAAACTTAACTTACAATATGCCAGCGTCACTCAGGCGGCGTTCGATCGGATTACTACCAGCGTGCAAGGGGTGGGGAGGTAGTTTGCCAGGTCTCTTCAAGGTTTTTCGGAGCCTCAACCTCCTGCTCGCCCTTGGCTGTTTTGAACTGGATGAGTATCGTAAAACAGTGCGTTCGTGTGATCACTACCGCACGATGCACGTTAAAGACACCCCCCCCCCCCCCCCCCAGGCTGGCGGCCACAATTACTGATCTATGGTCACACGTCACTCTGCACTGGCAAATATTCCCGCGCATTCGGGACACTCGTTTTCTCATTTAATTGACTGACAAACTTCGCGAAGTCTATATATCACACCCTAACTTTTCTAAACCTGATTTTGTGAAAACCAGTTAGTCGTAAAAACATTATTTGAAACTGATACTGTGGAGGAACATGAAAACCGGACTTCGAACTTTGAAAACTTGGACTTAAAATAAATTTGAAATCTTCAAAGTTTTTTTTTTTTTTGAGTTTAGCGCTAAAAGAGAATTGAAACCTTCGAACTTTTCAAATTTTATGTAGAAATAAATTCGAAATCTTCGAACTTTGTGTCTATTAAAGTTCGAAGCGTTCGAATTTTTTGAATTTTATATCCAAAGAATTTCGGAATCTTCGAATTTTTCGAACTTCAGATCCCAAGAAATGCAAATTTTTCGAATATCTCGAATTTCAAGTACGGAGAGTTCGAAATATTCGAATTTATCGAACATCAAGTAAAAAAAAATTGAAATATTCGAACTCGAAATTTTAGAAACCATGAAAGCTTAGAACTTTTCGATTTCGAAACTCCACTGTGATCGAAAGTTGCGAATTTTTCAAATTCGAACCTCGATCGATACGAAAATATTGAAATGTTTCGAATTCGAACCTCAGTTCGCTTCGAAAATATCGAAACCTTTCGAAATCAAACCTAACGTGGTTCGCGACATCCCTAATTTTTATGAAGCTCCTCAGTTCGGTGAACCAAAGTATGACCCGACTTCATTGCTTGCGCGTTAACTGCCGCATAAGGAATACCAGTTGGTAATAAAATAAAACTGAATATGAACCATCAATGCAGGTGCGCGTAGATGACTGTCGGCATTCGTGAAGACAGAAGACGACGACGTCTGCTTCGGTATTTATCCGGACATTTTTTCATAAAGAAACAGTGACTACAATTTCAGACATTTTATTTAGTTTTGTTTCCTTCTATTATAACCGACAAAGCTGGGTGCAAGGATACAATATTTGTTTTTAGGTATTTTAACTTTGCCGCCAGTCGTTCGGATTAGACAAGCGGGGGAGCTTCGAGGACAAGTGGCGCCATCTGTGAGATGCGGTCGCAAACAGAGGCATTCCGTCTGTTGCTTCTCATGGACGGCGTCCTCCCATAGGTGAAAACAGTTTTTTACCTCAAACTTTTTATTCTGGTAATGGTAAATGTTGATATTTTGGCATCTTGCTCGAACGGTTCGGGCTACGTTCTGATGAAGTTGGAGCTCCCTGCAATGTCGTTTATTTTTGCGGAGCGAAAAACCGGATTCAGATTTCTCACAAACTGTGTTAAATGTTCGCCAGCATCATCCATCATCCACTTCACATTACTGTCATGAATGGACAAAGACTGGCATTTTAATTAAAGGTTTATGCGCGATGCCAAATACTTCTCACGCTTGGCATCAAAAAACTGCACGAGCTATTCCCCACATGCCTTTTTATTTGTGAACCTGTGTCGGGACTTGTGGGCTGAAGGAAGAATGGTCAGAAAATGTCCCGCGACATTGCTGGTATTCATAACGTTTATTGTGCATACCCACTTGAGCGAGGAGAGCTAGATTATTATGTTGAACAAAAGCTTTGGGAAGGCTGGAATTAGGCTAACAATCAGCAGCACAAACTGTGCTGCTGCTGATTGCCCATCCACTTGGCAGTCAATTTCCTGGCGATGAAACTGCTACTGCGAGATCCCAGCATGGTGAGGGGTGGCAAAATAGGAACTTTTTAAAGCGACACCCTGCCAGGGGCACATTTTGCTTAAACTAAGATTTGCAACGGCTAAAAAAGAACAACATTGTGACCTTTACTTCCGAGAAACAGCAAAACACAAGTCAAAATACAGATTTGTTTTCTGCAGATTTTGCTGAAGACAAACAAGATAAAAGTAAAAAAAAACAAATAACTGCAATGGAGCCATGTTTACAAATGTATTGCACAATGTAAAAACAAACACCGGGAAAGCAGCAATACAACGGACACTGCAACCCAAGCAGAATTATGGCTGAATTTATATTCCTTGAGACTTAGCTGCTCTGACCAATCTTATTTTATTACAAAAATAGAATGTTTGCCACGAAGACAGCATGGAAACCAGCTACTATTCAGTGCTATACAAAAAACGAGCGAAAGGCATAGACTGAAATAAAATGACACGGTATGAAAATTGTGATGCAGAGAGGCAGGCAACACGGAAACAATCGTCAGACCCAAGAACACTGAGAAACAAAATATATAGACCATCTGGACAATACAAAGTGATGCCTCAAGCAGGTATCGTATAATATGTGATAATGTAAATGCCAGTGCAGAAAAGGAAGGAGAAAATACATTAAGTATGCGTGTGTTAAAGTCAGTTCCAAGTTGTCAACACCTTTCGTCAATGTACTCTTGAAACAGCATAACACAAAACTAAAAACGTGCACATTGATACTGGTACATACACAAACCCAACAGTACGAGGAATGAATCCCAGCCGACGGAGTGCGACTCGACACCCCAACGTTTACATGCAGGGGCCCGGAGTATGCTTCTCTTTCCTGCCTGGAACATGAACATTAGCAGACCACCCAAGAGCACTGGCAAGCAGATGCTTTGCCCCGGTCTTGCCCAAACGCTTTTCCTTCCTTCTAGTAAACTCAGTTTAACCGCACTCTCAACTCCACACCGTCACTTTGTAAGGCATTGGATACAATATCAATTAATCGCTAAACCTGCCGGGTCACATGGGAACTAAACTGGCGACACCCCAATCGGCAGAGCACAAAGTGCCACGGTGTGTACACATGCCCTTCAATCAATCTCCCCTCCGAGGTAACTGCTAAAGTAAGATAGCGTGCTACAGGACGTCAAAATGGAAACCGCATAAAAAATTACTCCTTACTCGCTTCAGTACAGAGATCTGCAACAGCCAAAAGGAACAACAGTGTGGGACCTGAAACTGCCTACCTTATCTTAAAAATAAAAGTTAAATTCTGGTCACACATTTGATTCCTCAAGTTTATATCTTCAACACAGATAGGAGTATATGTCAAAGCAAAACAATACAGAAATTTTTATGAGCATCTCAGACCACACCACCAGCAAGTGCAAAGGAACTCGGAACAAGAGCAGAGGCATTGCCCAGTATGCATTAAGAGGTAGAACATCGAGAGTAAGCTTCTCTGACCCACCTTATTGCATTAAAAAGAATGTTTATTAATATTTACACTGAAAAGCCCCTGGGCAGCCTGCTGGCAATCCATCGTTCCTTAGGCTGGTTTACATATTTGTGGCTGCTTACGACCATGTGCCTTAAAACCCCTTAGTCTCTAATGACGAGAACAGACTGGAACCCTTGGCATTTCCTCATATATCATGTTTCTTTCATGCATCTCTTTATTCTTGACTTGAAGAACGTTGAAAAACATTCTAACCAACCTCTTCCTATATATAGTAAGCTAATTTAACCTTGCAAATATTGCAAAACATTTGCTTCGACGAACTGCACGTATATACCTTTTTGCCTGTGTGCGTTTCATTATGATGGGTCAGACTACACTTCGGGGCAAAGGCTTGGGGACAGAGCGTGCACTTTAATGGCTTTTCACATGTGTGTTTGGTTGTGATAGATCAGACTGCTATCTTTAGTAAAGGCTTGAGAAGGCTTGGGAAGCAAAAGCCTGAGAAGCAAAGGCTTTTCAGCATTGTGTGTTTGCTTATGGCTTTGCAAATGTGACTTCTGAGCAAAAACTTGGGAACATAGCTCGCACTCGTAAGGTTTTTCACCTGTGTGCATTCGAATATGTCTTTTCAGAAGGAAATTCTGGGAAAAGGCTTTGAGGCACAGCTTGCACTGGAATGGCTTTTCACCTGTGTGTGTTCTCTTGTGGTAGCTCAGACCGCCCCTGTAAGCAAAGGCTTTGTAACACAGCTCGCACTTGTAAGGTTTTTCACCACTGTGCGTTACATTATGGATTCTCAGCTGGTAATTTTGAGCATAGGCTTTGGGGCACAGATTGCACTTATGCGGTTTTTCACCATTGTGTATTCGATTATGGTGTTTCAAAGACGAACTTTGTGTAAACACTTGGGGGCAAAGCTCACACTTGAATGGCTTTTACACCTGTGTGTGTTTGCTTGTGGTAGATCAGACTAGTTTTGAAAGCAAACTTTGGGGGCAAAGCTTGCACTTGAACAGCTTTCACCTGTGTTGTGTG